>APFE030120757.1:34976-97010 GCA_000404065.3 Pinus taeda
TAGCTCCTACATTTTTCAACCCAAAAGGCATTTTGACATATTTGAAGGTTCCCCGTGGGGTTGTAAATGTTGTTTTGTCCTGATCATCAGGGTGGACTAGGATCTAGTTGAAGCCTGAGAATCCATCAAGTAAAGAAATTCTTGATGCCCCCACTACTCTTTGCAGGATGTGATCCATCTTGGGTAAGGGGTAATTATCTTTTAGGGACACTTGATTCAAGTTCCTGAGATCAAGACAAAGCCTTATTTCACCAGTTTTCTTTCTTGTAGGGACCAAATTTGAAATCCATTCTAAAAATCTGATCGGTGCTATTATGCCAGCTTTAAACATTTTTTGTACCTCTTTTTCAATTGAAGGGAGAAGCATAGGATTGATTCTCCTCAATTTCTATTTAAAAGGTTTTTGAGTTGGCTTAAGAGGGATAGTATGTTGAATGATGGAGGTATCATAGGACTTTAAATCCTCATAACTCCATGCAAAGACATCTTGGAATTCTTTAAAGAGGTCAATGTATTTAGGCTTTTGATCAGGTGGTAGGGATGCAGATAATTTAATTATCTTGGGCTTTTCAACATTTCCAATGTTGCACTCTTCAATGGCAGCATTAAGGGGTTGCAATTTTGGTTTTCTAGGGACATCATTTGAGTAAAAAATGTCCTCCAATGGAGTTAAGCCTATTGGAAGAAAATTGTTTTTCCCTTGTATAACTTCAGCTTCAGTATCAGCTATTTCCTCCGAATGAACTTGTTCAAGTTCTTGTATTTTCTCCTGGTCAAAGTTTGTTGGACAAAGCATTTGA
This sequence comes from Pinus taeda, assembly GCA_000404065.3. Lineage (NCBI taxonomy): Eukaryota > Viridiplantae > Streptophyta > Pinopsida > Pinales > Pinaceae > Pinus > Pinus taeda. The sequence continues at coordinate 35,777 of APFE030120757.1, forward strand.
TTTTCTGTTTCGAGTGAGACATTTTTTTGGTGTTGTTCAGCTAGTGTTTGTGAATCACTCGCAACCTCTGTATCAATGCTTAGTCCTGAAAATTCTTGTTGTAGAGTCAGGAAATTGTTTATTTGTGTATCATCCTCAAATACTTGCCAATCCTTGACATTGTTTGGGATAGAAGGTCTTTGTTTTATCTCAGCTGCAAAGCAATGCTGGGGTCCAAAAGGTAGTTTGCAAGTGGTTGCAAATGTGGCTAAACTATGAGCATGAAGGTTGTGTTTTCTAGGAATTTTCATAATTTGGAATTCAGTGAAGGAATTTAGTATTTCAGCAGCAGCAGACCTATAAGATCTCAGTCTTTTGTGATTAGTGACAAAGTTTCCTTTTACTTGTTGGATGATTAGGTCTGAGTCTCCTAGGATTGAAACTTTTATGGCCTGTAAGGATTTTACTAGTTTAAGGCCTAGTAAGAGAGCTTCATATTCTGCCATATTATTGGTGCACCTGAAGTTTAACCTATAGGCTCGGCCCTTTGCATGATTGTTTTGTTTGTTATGTATCCAAACCCCTACCCCTGCCCCTAATTTGTTGACTCATCCATCGAATTCAAGAAACTGGAGGGCTTCTTGATTTAGGGAAGGATTGTCAACTATTGTGGGACTTGGCATCAACAATTTGAGATCTTGGCCTACATTTGGTTTGTCTTGTTGAACATTTTTATCTCTTGACTTATCAACCAATATTTCCAGATCAGGAGTTTCTTCATTTATATGCTGATCTTGTTTGAGTGTTTGGATTTCTTCATTATTTGTGGGACCTGTATTGTCATTGAAAAGAATATAGGAGTCTATGTCAGAATGAACAGCAAATATGGGAAAGTTTTGAGGCTTTTCTTCACTACTGACAATGTATTTCAAGTGACTCTCTATATAGCCTCTTGGGTTGACCAAAGACTGAGATGGTGGCATATGACATGTCTAATTGCAGGGAACCTTGGAGTTTAGCCCCCCATGATCTTGATAACAACATTCCATATTTGGGTGGGATATCACCAACTACAAAATCCATTAGAATTGTTTTATTTGGGTACTGGACAAGTGACACACAAAGATATTTTATTAAGCCTAAACATTTAACTTGGCTGGAGTCAAATAAAAATAGGTCCTTATAAGGTCTTGTAATGTCTAGGTTGAGCCTCTCCATCACTGATTTAGGCATAAGGTTGTGCGAGGCGCTTGAATCAAACATTGCATTATGTAGTATCTTGTCATGAACATGCAAGCTGACATAGAAAGGTAAGATCCCTGTAACTGTTGTCTTTCCATCAACCTATGGACCAAAAAGCAATTCTAACACATTGACGTTATCTTTATTACGAGTTAGTTGAAGAGAGTTGTTGATTTGTTGTTTGTAGATTTCATGCTTGGCTAATTCTGAAAGAGGAATAGCTATCTTTAATTTGCCAATTTCAGCTTCTAGGTCAAAAGGTCTTTCAGTTTGGATCTTGGTATTGTGGGTGACAATCATTTCCTTGTTTATTGAGTTTTGCTCTTGATTCTTGTCTTGATCATGAGACTTATCATTTTTACTCATCTCTTGAGGAGTATTATTTGGATTAGGCTGCAAAGGTGGTGCAGCCATTGGATTTTGTTTTGAGGGAAATAGTTCAGTTACTTCTTCAATGGTTATTTCATTTGTAACTGAATCAGTTTTGTCCCGTGGTTCTGTAACTATTGCTTTTTTAGGCTGCAGGCTACCCTTTTCTTTTTCAGGCTGTGTTACATTTATAGTTCTGCTTCTTAGCTTGTATTGCTTGTGAACTTCATAAACAGTTGTGTCATAACCTTTTTTAAAGTCAAATGACTCACCTGACCTGGTTTGGAACTACTTAATGTCATCCTCCTTGTGATCTTCATGACTCAGAAAAACTTGCTTCTCATCATTCAGGCCCATTAGGTTGATGTGGGTGTCATCTACTTGCTCATTTGAAGTGGATGCTTCGGTATAGTTTTCCTGGAAGGGAGGCCTTATCTCTGGATCAGAACTAGCCTTGCCAACGTTTGGGTTTTGATTTCTCCTAAAATTTGGATTCCTGATAGGGTTACTTTGTGGCGCTTCCCATGATGACTTTCTCTCAACTGATTCTACTCTGTCACCCAACCTTTTCATGCCAGTGAGTATTGCATCCAGTTTCTGATCAAAGGCTGAGGGTTCTTCTTTGAAGGTGACTCACTTTTCCAATCTTGCCCTATTCCTCTTGGCAATTAGGTTAGCCTCGACTGTGACAGCAACTTTTTGTGCATCCTCAAGGGTTTCAGGGGCTCTTTCCTTCAACTGATATGCCATGTCAGGGTCAAAACCATCAGGAAATTTGTACAATGCTAAATTAGGGGAGGTCTCAAATTCTGCAGTATTGCATTGTATACATTGTTGAATCTTGCACAATACTCCAAAACGGTCTCCTGAGGACCTCGCTTGATTGTATCATATTCACCCAGTATGTGCAATGGATCTTTCTTCATCAGGAATTGTTATGGTATTTGCAGTGAGTGACCTAAACCAGGTTCTTACATCCCCTATCAGGCTCTGAACAAAAATTCTCACTCTTACACTGTCATCATCAATTTCATAGTTCTCAAAATGATCTTGCATCCTTCTAGAATGCTGAATGGCTATGAAAGGGACAGAGGAGTCAAAGTATGAGATTTTGGGCTGGTAGTCATGAGGTAGGGCTGCAGCATTAGCAGGTAACTGTAGGGGTGCATATCTATTGGCCATATTTGCAGGGTTTATAGGGTTGATAGGGATAACTGAGACAACAGGAACTATGGGGACAATAGGGGTAATGGGTATGGAAGAGACTACAGTGTTGGTCAAGGGAATATGTGAAGTGGATGAAGGTGTGAAAGGAGGGCTTTGAGATGTAGATGGTGAACTAGGGGAACCAGGGGTAGACTAGAATAGAACCTTGATTGGAGTGAGAACGGGGTTAAGGTAGACTCTCTCAGGGCTCAAGTCAGAAGGATTTTCCTGTTTTTGCTGCTTCCTACTGTTTTTAGGGATTGTGTTTGGATTTTGAAAAACAGTTGGTGGGTTAGGGGCAGGATTAGACCAAGTATACCATTGATTCTTCTTGGGAGCCAGCTTCTGGATTGTTTTTTTATTATTTTTAGAATTTTCTTGTATCTGCAAGGGCTAGACAAGATTTTGGAATGGCTGTGTATGTCTTAAAGCTAGTATGAAGATAGATTGAAACAGCTTTTATGTAAACTTGTTAATGTAAAACAGAAACAGTTTTGAAGGCTTCCTAGCCAACATTCAGGCTTCACCTGTAACTTTAGGAAATATACAGTAATTAGAAAATCCTGAGGTTGTCCCCAGTGGAGTCGCCATTTATGTTAACACCCAGGTTGTTCCCTATGACTCCCAAGGGAATATGGTCGGGGTAACCACTAACCAACCTTTGGATTATAGATCCTAGCCTATCTATAATTAGAGAGGACTCTCTCTTTAAGTTTCAGCTATGCATTGTGAAGATTGTAGGCTAGTTAAAAGTTTCAGTTTCCTGTTTAAGACTTTGGTTGGTGAACTTTTGTTGTAAGAAGGGCATCAAGAGTGCAGAAGATGCTAATCCATTGGGCATATGGAGTCAGTAATGTGAGATAGTTCTGATGCTTCTGATGGAGAAAGTTTTGCTGCAAGGCTAGATGGCTATTGTTAATATAATTTTCCGATTTATTGAGTGAAACAACGGTAAGTGGAGTTACAGACAGTGTGATGTAAATTCGAACAACAATCTCTACTTAGTAGCATAAATGAATTACTAAATAGTGACTATGAGATATTTAGGGCTTATTGGAGCAGTTAAGAATTCCAATTTAAACATCTGAAGTTATAGAAAAACATTTATAGTGAAGATAGATTGAGATCAGGGTGTCTCCATGGACAAATCCTGAGCTATTCTTTTTCTTTCTTTCCTAGATTTTAAACAATATGTGAGAGTTATGAGTTAAAACAAATCACAGAAACATTAATAGAGATAGAGAAACACTTATTATATCAAGCCATAGCACTAGAATCCTGTAGCATTCAATGGTTCCAATCACAGCATGCACTAGTAAGACTCAGTTCCTGTAATCTCCAAGCTTTATTTATAACATCCTTCTGAAAGTTACAGCCGAGTTCTCATTTCTTCATAAGAGAACAACAAAAACCAACCACACCTTGAAAGTTTGTATGAGGGGGAATATATACAATAGGTTTTACAAAATATCTGAATGCTGAGTCATTTGATAAATTAACTATGCTCAACAACTTTACAAAATATCAGATAAGAAAGTTATTGCTACTCTAAATGTAAGATAAATGGTCTTTAATGCTGTCAGGCCTCTTCTTGACCTTTGGAGGAGACTGAGTCGGTTGAGCGTTCTGCTTTAATGCTGAATGATGTGAATGATGTGTCTTTATACTCTGTCATGGTATAGCTTTTCTCAGCCCTGCTACCTGTAGCTGTCATTGTTGCTTTTGGTGGCTGAATCTTCCTGCTGAGTTGGCTCATTCCACCTTTTTGGTCATAGTAGATGCATCACACTTTCTGAATGTAATGACTTATATATTTCGATGACAAAACTTAGATGAAACCCCCTTCTTATAATAATAATTGTATCATTGAGGTCCACCATTCCTGTGTAGGCAATTGATGCTTCAAAATTGCATCCAAGGTCTCATCTGCCTCTGTGTATTTGTAGAAGTTCGGAGGCACTTCAAATAGATGGCTGATCTCATTCATAATAAAAAACAAATTCTCTACTCTGTCATAGAGACTTTGCCCAGATGCTAGCCCTGTTGCCTGTGAGCTGCTTCATCCTTGACTGATCTAATTGGTGGCAAATGTGTTCACCCTTTTTGCCTAAACCTCATGTGATAGAAGTTTTCCTGCACTGTTGAGCAAGCTAGGAAGACCTCTGCCCTATAATGCTGCAAATTTGTCCATGAACCTATTGACCTTCGTTTGCATGTCCTGGCTTCTTTTATCCAATGTCTACACTAGGCTTTTCAGTGTGAGGACCCTCTTTATTAGCTGGATAGTTTCTGTCCTATTGGAGATCCCAATTGTTGCCAGCTGAGGTCCTGTCTGGTTATTAAGCACATTAATCATTCTGTTGGCTATCTCAGGCATACTGCCTAGAGATGCCCTTGCTCTATGCACTTCCCTTTGTGCTTTGCCGATGAGCTCCATTTGCTCATGAATAGTTTCAATGTATTGCCACTGATCCGTTATTGGTTGGCCAATGTGGATCCACAAAACTGTCCTGATCTCGGCCACCACTTTGTCAAGGGTGAGCTCTTTCTCCAGCTCCTTTATCCTTTCTTTGAGAGTTTTTATTTCTCTCCCTTTCTCAGCCACATTCTGCTTTGATTTGTCATACTTTTCAATTAGCTTGGCCAAATTTTCCTTGGCTCCATTCAGTTCTGTCATCTGGGCTTCGAGGGCCTGGACCTCACTCATCAATTTCTGCATGTCGAGGCTCAGAGCCTGCTCTGTAGATGGTGTTGGTGCTGCTGTTGATGTTGATGGTGCTGGTACTGCTGCTTCTGTGGGAGTGGTCTTTGGAGGCTCCTCAAAGTTTATAACCTCTGGAGGGGGCTGAGAAGTCTAGCCTCCCTCTTTCTGCTGCAGGGCTGCCTTCAGTGCAGCCTCTGTGTCTTCCAGCCTCCCTTCTGTCTGCACTAGTTGCTTGTGCAGTGCTACCAGCAATGGAGCTACCTCCTGCACTTGCCTCTGCTGAGCAACCTCATCTGTTTGGGGGTGAATGGTTGCTGGGAGCTTCACCTTCTTTCATAGGGCTACAAGGTCTGCATCCCTTATCTTTAGCAGGGACTATATGGCTTTTGGGTCCTTCGGGTCATGCCCAAGCTCTATGATTATATCTTCCAAAGACTTGATCCTGTTGTCTTTGGCCACGGAAGATACCTTCTCCAACCCAAGTTGGGCAGCTATATTATTTAGGTTGTTTTCCAACCTATTAGCCAACATTGTTTTGTCTGCCAATGTTGCATAGACCATCTCACCCGTTTGCTTGTGAAGCTCTATTTGGTCCATGGGTGGATGTCTTTTGGCAAGAACCTCAAGGTTGGTTCTTATATAGTCTGCAGCTGACTGTGGCTGCACCATGGTGGGCATGAAATGACTCATGGTCATTTTACATTCTGTGATGTCATAGGCTGACATAAGCCTTTGTTGATTGGTAGGGGCCATCTTCAGCAATTGGTTGTAGATTTGGAGCCTGAGTGGATCATTTCTCCTCTTGATCTCAATAAATTGTTGCTTGATGCCTACCTCTGCTCTCCTTTGATGACTTGAGGAGCTGACCTCTCCTCCAATAGTTCTTTCTTGTTCCTGCTAAAAGGAACTGGCAGATGCCTCCATACTTGGTGGGCCAATTCCAAAGGATCGCCCCATAGGCATTTCTTCTTCAGAGAGGGGATTTAACCTCTGCCTTTTCTCCCCTTGATTTGTTGACGTGGTGAGGGGATCTCCTGTTCCCTGTCCCTTTTCTTTCCCTTTTCCTCCTTTTGTGGAGTTTGAAGCACTGAGGCCTCCACTGCCTTTTCTTGCCCAGAAGGAATTTTCTCTTGAGCCTGTTGCTCAGTGGGTGTTGGGGCTTCAGCCATTTGCTCTTGCTGGATAGGCTGCCCCTCTTCTTGATGTTCTTCCTGTTGTTCAAGCTCCTTTTCCACTTACTTTTCTGTTTGTTGCTCTGTCCTAGGTGGTGGTTGTTCCTGCTCCACCTGCTTGCCTTTGTCTTTGTCTGATTCCTGTTGGGCGATTCTGGCTGCTTGCTACTGGGCTGTGGAAGATGAGGCAGCTGCTCCAATTTGCCTTTGACAGGAGGAAGAAACCTGCCCACAAGTTTCCAAGTCAGATTCTTTTTCAAGATTTCTTGCTTCTCTTCGTAGCATTTCTTCTTTACCAATTGGCTCTTCTAAGGTCCCTTCTTTCTAGCTGAAGGCATTGGCATACTGCTCAATATGAGGCAGTTTCACATGAGCATAGCCACCCAATTTGTATTTTATCTTCCTAAGGGAAATGAAGTTATTGGGATCATAAGGCACCCATTTGAAACTAGTTTGAAGTCTGAGGGTCTCTAGGATCCTATCAGCTTCCTTCCATACTTCCTCCTTCTTATTGTACAAAAAGAGGCCCAGCTGATTTCTCACCTTTAGTTGCACCTTCTTGTTTTTACTTTGGAAATGGACATAGTCTGCATTTCCAAACTGCCTGAAGTACTCTAGGGCAAAGAGTCTCATTGGGACATATCTTGGCAGCCTATAGGGATTCAATTCACAGCCATATACTCTGATTACTGTATGGTGTTGATAAAAATACCAATCACCAATGCTGTAGGCCTTTGAGAGTTGAAGGATGCTTTGCATTTCCTCCATCAATTTGGGAGGAGGGACACCCAATAATAAGGTCATAGCTGGATGGATGAAAAGGTCAATGAATTCACAGTAGGTGTAAGGTGAATAAGCTAGAATATGGCAGACTGAAGACCAGAACACAACCGACCTTGGGCTTCCCTAGGCATCTAGCTTTTTGAGAGGGACAGGGAAGGCATCACACTGATAGAAAAAATAAATGATATATGTACCTGGTGTATTTAAACACCTTTTCCCTTTCTAGATTCATTAGTTGCTCAAGAATCCTGTTGGCAATAAAAGTGGAAAAATCATAATGTACAGTAGGAGGCATTCCTGGGGAGAAAATGGACAGCATGGCCATAATGGTTTCATCCAGATCCTGATATGACCTATAACCCAGGATGTACCTGATCAACTCCACCATCATTTTGCCCAGCTCATTGAGATACTGATATGCTATGGGAAGGGCAGTACTCATAGATTGATATTGAGGCTAGATAAACAATTGATTGATCCTAGCAATCTGATCACTGGACAACTTGCCCCCTTTCGTTATCAAATCATGGATGGAGAGAGGAGTTAGGGGTTTTGTGGTGTGAAAGTGGAGCATTTCATTGATGGCCTCAAGGGTGATATGGAACAATATTGATCCTGAGGGGCTGAGGATGGCTCTCTGACAGGGGTCATAGCTCGACCTGCATTGGTTTATCAAGTCTGGGAGGACATTGACTCGAGGAAGGTTGTAAATGGGTATGTGGGAGTCCCAAATTCCTAAGGTATCAGCCCCACTAAGATATTGGGCCTTTAACTCATTCACCAGGTGAATATTGAATTTGGCTGTCATGGCCATTCAGTCTAACATCTGGTAATCTTTGTCCCCCAAGGCCTTCCACTCTAGCTCTCTGTGTGGGGCATTCAGAGGCTAAACATTGAGGGTTACTGGCATTTCCATGGCTGGTAGTATTTGTGAGTTTGTAGTGGAACTAGTTTCAGTGGGCAGGAGAGCACAAAGGGCTAATTTTGCAGAAGTAAAGCCAATTGTAAAGGCAAATGAGGCAACTATGGTGACAAATGGTGTAGAATTCTCAAAGGGAGTTAATTGACGGATTGTAGGGACTGGCCACTTTGTTTTCCTGGTGAATTATGCCTTTCAGGTTTTCAGTCCACGAATGCGCGGACAGAGTAGGAATTTAGGAAACACTGACTGTATATGGGTATAGCAGGTGAATTTCAACCCTGCAACTGTGAAGGAGTGCTAGTTTACCGGGAATTTATTGGTAAATTGGTTGTAATTACTTTTGCTTAATTGAGTGCGAATTATGGACAGAAGGAAGCCTTGAGGGGATTCTTTGGGAAAATACCTGGCAAATTGCCGGCAATGGTCGCAAATGCAGGCGAGGGGAGGCGGCAGTGTCCTTCGGGTTGATTTTTGCAGGTTGGCGACAGGTGGTCGTAAATTACATGCAGAGGAGAGCAATAGTTCAGTTTGCAAAAGTGAGAAAAAACACGAAAATTTGCTAAAATATGGGCTTTTTGGGTATTGGCGTGCTTTTTAGATGACGTCAGCATGACGTCATCAGGTGGGGTCAGGGACGGGTGACGTCAGCATGATGTCATCAGGTGACATGGCAGTCTGTGAGTGGTCCACGGGGATTGCGTAGATGGCTGACACGTAGGAGTGCTGGCGGTCGGGGGTGCTGACAGGGCGTTGAGTGGAAGTGACGTGGGCGGGCGTGGCGCTGGCTTGGGTAGGCGGTTTTGCAGAGTGGTAAGTGGGTTTTCTCGGACCGCCTTCTATATGGTCATGGTATTGTCAGAAGGCGCTCCGAGAGAATCTGGGGGTGACGCGTGGCGGAGGCCTGAAGTCACCCTCTGACAGTTTCTCGGAAGGTATCTTTTGGATATGGAGGCCCATCCGATATCATGTGGGCCGTCGGATGGGAAAGCCCAGATCCAACGGTCGACGGGTCGATAACATGCGTGGGCAATACGAAGTACGAGGAGGAATAAAATATCATTATTTCTTTAACTGCGGGCCCGGCGTAAACTTTATAAAAGTGCGTTTTTTGTGGTTTTTTCAAGGTTTATTCGCAAAATGGGTTTAAGGTTATTAATCCGAGCAAATCTCGGATTAATCCCAGGATTAATTCTTCGGCGCTCTTTGGGTTGTGCTTAAATGTTTTAGCGCTCGAAGACCTTCAAATTCATACATAGAGCTATAATGCTCGGGGAAGGGGATACATAGATTTTTTGGGTTTTTGCCAAGTTTTACATAGTAATAGGGGGAATAGGGGGTATGAGGAGTTACATAGTGATAGGTTAGTAGTTAATATGGATGAAAAGGGGGTGCATGAGGGAGGTAGAATACTAAGTTCTTTATATGAAATCAACTTAGTTTTGGGGAAGTAGATCAAAATGAAAAGAATATTTGCACAAGAAATGTGGCTATTAAAGAAACTAGAACCAACAAAAGACTTTGATTTTCTTTGTGTACATGGGTGGCATAGGGATGTTAGTTATGAATGTGATAGGGGGTGATTTGGAAATTAGACATGCTCCATTAAGCTTCTGTAAGACTGCTGCAAATAGGCCATTTGTACTGGCAGCATGTTTTTACCTTTGCTTTAGGCCAGTGCAATGCCATGAACCAAATTTTCTGCAACCCCCTCTACCTACCCACTCTATTGCCTAGCATTTTTTGTTACTTCAAGGATGGTGCACTTAGATTTGCAAACCCTTTTGTGCCTTTTCTTTTCCTTTGGCTTTTTCATTCGATTCTCTATCTAAAGCTACCCTTATTGCTTCCAAGGCCCCAGATTAAGCAGTTGGGAACCTTTTTCCTCTACCTATCTAGTTTATTTGCCAAGATTGAGCTGTTTGGACAGGTTTCTTTCTCTAATCTATAACAAAAATTGGAACATGGGATGACCCAGCTTAGGCTGTTGGATCACCCATTCTGAGGTATGACAGCATCAATCAAATGTAGGTATATTTTCACTAAAAAAATATGAGATCTTTGTATCATCAAAGTAGATCATATTGGCACTTCCCCAGCCAATCATGAAAAATGAAACCTATTGGTATAGGTAGCTAACATGGCCAACCGAATTACCTCTTCCCGAAAGGGAAAGAGAAAGGAAGTCACCTAAAGGGTCCGACAGCAAGACTCTTTCATCAACATCATCCATTTCAACCTCTTCATCGTGAAGTCAACCATCCACTCCTCCACTGTAGACCATTACCAATCCACGTAGTGGAATCCCTACAACTCCTCCTGAATCATCTGCAATCATAATATCCTCATCTTCCCAACCACAGGGATCATCTTCTACACTTCCTCCTGTTAGCAGTTCAGCAATGGCCCAGTATCCATAGAACAACCCTAGGGCAGTCTTAATGCCCGCACCCTTGAGTCAAATACGAGCCCATCCTGAGATATGGCTGCCTAATTTCAATCCCGAGGCAGGCATGCTAGCAGAAGAGCACATAAACAACTTTATGCTATCCATTAATCTCAACGGGGTTACTAATGAAGATGTTGTTGTTCAACTTCTTCCTTATACTCTGCAAGGAACAGCCATATCGTGGTATTTCTCATTACCCTCTGGATCTATTACTAGTTGGGACATCTTCCAAGACCAATTCCTAACCAGTTTGGTGACGACTGGTCTATGGCAATGTTAATCAACGACCTATCCAACCTTAGGGCCGAATCTAGAGAGCCGATCAAAGACTTCAATCTACGTTTCAATAAAATTCTAAACAAAATTCCTACTGCTTCCCAGCCCAGCGAGGAAGTGCGATGTGAATGGTATATCATTGCTTTACCATCAAACATAGCAATCTTCGTGGACAAGGCGAACAAAATAACCTTAACCGAAAACATGAAAGAAGCCATAGCAGATGAAAAACATATAATAGCTCTAGAGAAGAAGTCCGCGATAGAGGAACAAAAATCTAAAAAGGTCAGCTTCAAAGAAGAGTCCAAGAAGAAACAAGCAAAAGATCCTTTCGATTTGGAGGGATTGCAAAAAGTTCTGAAGACCATGTCCAATGAAATGGTCGGTATAAAAAATCAAGTAGCAGAAACTTCATCAAAAAGGCCCTACATATTTTTTAAAATAGGCTCATCCACAGATTCAAGGCCACCTAATGCTATTACAAGTGTTGAGTCCGAGGAAGAGGAAGAGGAAATTGCCACTGAAGGGAAAACCGATGATGAAGAAGTTGTAGAATTACAAGAAATGTGGGATTTCATCCTCCCACAGGAAGAAGATGAAGAAGTATTCCCAGTTAACACACAAAGTAGAAACCAGCTTGATCCTCCCCAAACTACCCCAAAGCCAAAGAGCACAAGCTCTCCAATAAAGGATAAAGTCGCAACAAAGAAAACAACATGTAAAGTAACTCAAACTAGCTCGGTCCAAACAGATTCACCAACTCCATCTAAAACATTGATCGTCTCAGATGAAATGGAGTACAATATTATAGAAGACATGAAAAAGACTAGGGCCAACATCACTCTGTACGAATTGAGCAAGTTAAAGCATCAACAAAAGATAATGATGAAAAAATTACATGCTGTGCCAGTTGCACCTTTGCCTACCGCTGTAATTTCTCAAGCTTCCCAGAACATGGGAAGACCTCCAACTAATACGACTAACAAGATTGATCCAAATGACATCGCTTTAATTGGAGGAAGATCGAGATCTCATATTCCCCCTTTTCTCCTTACTTATGAAATTTTTAACAAAAATGTACATAATTGTTTAGTTAATTAAATGTTCAACCACAAAAAACTATTGTTCGCGTTGTTCAGCTAGATCGATCTCAAGTCGAGGTCATTGGCAAACTAAATCAAGTAACCATAAGGTTGTCATCCAACCCAAATTTATGTCAAGTTATTGACATTTTAGTCACTGATATCCCTAAATTTTATGGCTTAATTCTTAGCAGGGATTGGTCAGAAAAACTACATTGATACTTCGCAATTGACTGGTCACACATGTGGCTGCCATACAATGGTAAGCCAAATTAAGTAATCGTTGAACACGAATTACATCAGAAGTACATAGCGACGGAATTAGAGGGGGGAAAATGAACTAGTAGCATATAACAGTAGCATAATTGGCAATGACTCAGTGGATTCGTTTCTTGGCAATTTTAATGCTCATACATCACCTTATTTAGAACATTTTGTTTTATCCCAAGTCGAAAGTTTTTCTCAAACAGATAGCTCAAAATGTATCAATTTTTTAGATAGACCTGTAAATAAATCTTTGTTTTGGAAATTATTTTCTGTTGGCTCTAAATCTAACGAAGGAGTAGGAGCAAGATGTGTGCTAATTAGTCCAGAAGGAAATAAAATCATGTTAACATGCAGGCTTGAATTTTATTGTACCAACAGTACAATAGAATATGAGGCTTTAGTCTAAGGGTTGTACAAAGCAATTGGATTAAACATAAAGTACCTCCAAGTCTTCAGAGACTCTGAAATTGTAGTCAGACAGGTACGGAATACTATACATTGCTTATCAAGTCGTCTAAAACATTATCAATCTTTAGTTCAAGATTTGACTGAGCATTTTATAGCATTCAATATTTCATCAATTCCCAGACTCCAAAATGCAAGCGCCGACCTTTTAGCTAACGTAGCTTCTAAGCTCATTCCTTTTGAAGATTTTAGTCCAGATAGATTCTCAATAGAATTAATCTTTATACCATCTATTCCTGACAACATCAAAAATTGGAGAATATTCAACGACGATCCTGATATCGTAAATTTCCTTACTTCTGAAGGATCCTACTCCAACCAAATAATTGACGAAAACCAACATGATCGACAATTATAACAAAATAGCACTAACAATGCTATACCTAAATTAGTGGTCAAGTTAGAAGATCTGTATGATTTGAAAGATTGGTTTAAAAGGTCTACCAATTCAAAGCTCCAAAGTTCAACTTTGAATTACGAATTAGTAAACTTAGGAACCGATGCCAAACCCCAAAACATAAATCTAGGCCTCGGCCTAACCCCTGAAGAAAAACTAGCATATATTCACCTTTTGAGACAATACAAAAACGTTTTTGCTTGGAACTATGATGAACTCAAAACATACGACACTTCTATCATCCAACATACTATTCCAATGACCAATAATAAAAAACCTGTCCAACAAAAATTGAGAAAGATCCATCCCAACTTAGAAAATCAAATAAAAACTGAACTCAATAAGCTGTTGAAAGCCAAGATAATCTTTCCCATCAGAAATTGTAAATGGGTCTCCAATATGGTACCTATTAGAAAGGAAACGAGAGATATTAGAATTTGTATTGACTTTCAAAATATTAACAAGGCCTGTCAAAAAGACAATTTTCCTTTACCACCTATGGAGCAGATATTGCAGGCAGTGGCGAGCTCAGAATTAATGTCTTTCTTGGATGGATTTTCAAGATACAATCAAGTGTTGGTACATCCTGATGATCAATTGAAAACCACATTCAGAACTAAATGGGGCACATATGCATATCGAAACATGACATTTGGTTTGATTAATGTTGGTGCCACATTTCAAAGAGCCATGGACATTGCATTTAAAGGTTTAGTCAATAAATCTGTAGTAATTTATTTGGATGATATAACCGTGTATTCCAAGAAACGTAGCGACCATCTCAAAGACTTGAAACAAATCTTCCAATGATGTTTAAGGTATGGAATTTCACTTAATCCAAAAAAATATTTTTTCACATTAAGTGAAGGGAAACTTCTAGGATTCATAGTGTAAAAATCCAGAATTCACATTGATTCTGACAGAAATCAAAGAAATTTCTGAAATATCCCTACCTCATAAAAAAAAACCATGCAATCTTTCCTTCGTCAAATCAATTTTGTAAAAATATTTGTTCCATATTTTTCACGAATCATATCCCCTTTTCAAACGATGATAAAAAAGAACTCTAATTTTAAATGGAGCCAAGATGAACATGAAGCATTCAACCTGATCAAACAAGCTATTATTAATGCTCCATCTTTAGCAACTCTGAATTTTCAGAGCCTTTTATTTTATACACATTTGCCTTAGATAGGTCATATGCTGTGATACTCACTCAAAAGAATCAAGAAAAGGTGGAAGCACCAATTGCTTTTTTGAGTTCAAATTTGCAGGGTGCTGAATTAAATTACTCTGATGTGCAGAAACAGGCTTATGCTGTTTTCAAAGCAATCAAATACTTCAGACCTTTTCTACTCAAAACCCATACTAAAATTATAGTATCATTTCCAGCGGTAAAGAATCTTCTAGTACAAAAGGATGTGGGTGAAAAGAAAGCCAATTGGGTAACTGCCTTACAAGAATATGACATAGAAATTAAGCCAACAAACATTGTAAGAGGTCAAGGCTTTTGCAAAATGCTAGCTGGACGTCGCAAATTTCTGTAATTCCATCTGTAGAGGTACAAATGTGCAAGGTAAGCCTAAATGATCAAGAGCCATTATACTTTGATATCATTTATTATCTTAAGAATGGATATGCTCCTTCACACCTCGATCATACTAAGAAAAGAGCTCTAAGGTTGAAAGCCAAACAATATCAGCTCGTAAATGATATTCTGTTTAGAATGAATTATGATTCTATTCTCCTTAGATGTCTTGAGAAATCTGAAGCCGAAAACGTTTTGCAGGAACTCCATGATGAGCTAGCAAGCGGACACTATGCAGGAGATGATACTGCACATAAAATCTTGTGCGCAGGGTATTACTGGCCCACGTTATTCAAAGACTCGCACAGTTACATGAGGAAATTTCAAGTCTACCAAACTACTGTTGGGAAACAAAAGAAGCCATCCTTACCACTGCAACCAGTTAACATCGAGCAACCCTTCAGTCAGTGGGGATTGGACATAATAGGTGAGATCGTTCCTTACTCTTCCAAGCAGCATAGATATATCCTTATAGCAACAGATTATTTTACTAAGTGGGTAGAATTAGTCCCACTCAAGACGACTAATGCTAAAAATATCATTGAATTCATAGATCAATTTATAATCGCCAGGTCTGGATTACCTTCCGCTTTAATGTTCGATAATGCATCATACTTTTCTGGAAATGCAAAGACTAAATTTGCACTTAAAAGAGGATTCAAACTCAAATATTAAGCCAATTATTATCCATAGGGTAACGGATTAGCTGAGTCTACAAATAAAAACCTAATCACGATTATCAAACGAACAGTAGACCAAAATCATAAAAATTGGCATAAATCCTTAATATACGCTTTGTGGGCAGACCGAATAAAGAGAAAAGCTTCCATCGGCACTTCTCCCTTTAATTTAGTTTATGGGAAAGAAGGGGTTCTTGTGACTCACTTAGCAATTCCCTCTTTGTCTCTAGTTCAATACATTGATGAAGTACCAAATTCCTCATTACACCTAAGACAAATGGAAATAATCAAATTAGAAGAACAACGAGAATAAGCTAAGAAAACACATGCTCATCATCAAGCGCTAGTAAAATCCTTTTTTGATTCAAACATAATGACCAGAAAAGATTTTCAGATGGGAGACTTAGTTCTGAAAGGGGACAAGGCACATGAAGAAAATGGGAAGCATACAAAATTTCAAAGAATGTGGCTTGGTCCTTTTCAAATTGTAGAAGTCTTAGGTCCATCAACATTTGTGTTACAGGATTTAGCAGGTAAAAGAGATTCTTTGCCTATCAACAGACAAGTTCTTAAGAAATATTTTCCATAGAAGATTATTCTTCTCTTTTTGTAGAGTAATATTTTTCTTTTCATAATAAAACTAGTTGTGAATGGTTACATCAGGCATTTACGAAAAATACGCCAACTCTCTTTCATATTTTGATTTTTCGCTTGTATAAATAGAAAATCTTTTGGAAAATTGATCTTTATTATTGAAAGATATAGTTAAAGACTCTAACCTACATATGACACTATTTCAACTTCATAAAATTCGATGAAAACTACCTTTAGTGAAGAAATTGTTTTATATCAGTGCAATGAAAGGTATCAATAACAAAATAAAGATTCTTTGTAGAACAACCACTTCAAAAACTCTATCATTGTCATCCAGAGCTATCTAAAGGAAACAATGACTTCCTCCTTGCTAATAAATCACAACTTTCAGAGGAACAATCCAAGCATACACTTCATCTTGAAGAATGAGAGGTCTCATGACAAGCCGACTTATCATAATCACAGATATTATGACTTGCTAACTTTGCCAAATACATCATACCACAACAGGGAAATGACTTAAGATTGTTACAATCAATAGGCAAGGGATCTCATCATGAGCCAGCTTGTTTAGAAAAGTTATAAATCGAATGAATGACTGTGTCATAAATTGGCTATCAAACCAAGATATTGTTCTTCAACGATAAAAAGAAAATCAAACCAATAAGTGTGGATATGGATTCTTCTTTGAGAGTTGTAAGTTTCTTTAAGTAGGATACAGGATCATTGTTGGGTAACAGGTAACCCAGTCGAGGCTGTGAATGCCTGCTGGCAGCAGAGGCTCTACCTATGACAAATGAGCATATTTTAAAATTGGTTTACAGAGAAGACTTTGTTTTATCTTTACATACCAAGTAATGACTTATTTAAATACAAGGAATAACTTGAGCGAGCAAATAATCAAAGTTGAAAATAGCTTAAACAAAATGTCATTGACAGGTTAGAGCATAATGTACTTTATCTTTCCATAATAAAGTTTAATTTTTTGAAAAATTTACTATTTCGGAAGTTGAAAAAATTCAATAGAAACACAGAGATAACTAGTTCTTCCAAGTGAATCACCAACTATTGTGGCCACCAACAACCCCCCTCCTTATGAAGTGTTCTTACTAATACTAAATAAGTGGGGACCCTTAGTAAAAAATTAAAGAAAAAAAATCAATTAGTGTTATATTTCTTTTTAGATGAAACTTACAACAACATGGACTTAGGGAAATACCCTTGGAGAATCTAAAAAAGCTAAGTTTCATAATGAAGAAAGTAAATTAACTCCTTAAAAGAGATTGCATCACACAAAGAATGATAGGATACCTTCTAAGTAAGCCAAAGTGATAAAAAATGCGAGATTGCGATGCGAAACTCCATCGCATCGCATGCATTAAGAATCACTCACATTAAAAAACCTTAAAAATGCCGATATGCAATATCGCATATCACACATCACAAAAACCACTTAAATTACACATAACGATTAAGCGATCCGCGATCATGCGATCCTGCAATCTGTGATCCTGCGATCTGCAATCCTGTGATCCGCGATTTTGTGATCCTGTGATCTGCAATCTTGTGATCTTGTGATCCTGCGATCCGTGATCTTGTGATCCTACGATCCACGATCTTGCAATCCTGCGATTTGTGATCTTGTGATCTGTGATCTTGCGATCTTGCGATCCTGCGATCTGGCGATATTGCGACCAAGCAACCTTGCGATAGAACAACGTGATGCAATTGCGGAAATGCAATACAGCAATCTGCCATATCGCAAAGCAAAATCGCAAAACCTCTCCATCGTAGTTGGTTCTGGCTCATTATTCGAGAAAACTTTTTTAGGCCAAGAGCTGGTCATGTGCTTTAATGAGAATTAATGAGTTGTTGCCAGTTGTTAATGAAGTATGGTGTTATGTTTTTTGAAGAACTAGTTCACGTAAGGTGGCATGTTTTTCATATCTTCGGCATTTAAAGTTTTCTTCTTGTTATTTTTATCATTACTTCCACCTCAATTGTAAACTACAGGAACAAAGGACGAAGCATTATACAAGGCAGTATGCAGGAAACTATGAGGAGGAAAGACATTACTCCAATGTCCATTTCGGAAGGCACACCCGATCCACTTAAGGGAGAGAAAGAGTCGCAAAACTCTTCTGAGGCATCCATCACAGATTTCTCATATCCAGCCACGGTTGAATGGGTACTGGACGATGCTGATACCAGAAACAAACGATTTAATGCTCATGGTCAAGGGCTCATGGAATCACTATTTCTACAAATTTTCAGCTTTATACCCGATAAGAGAAAAAGGTGCAAGAGGCAAAAAATGCATCAGGGAAGCCCAGATCAAGAAACAGAGGCAGTTTCCGATGCATGATAAGTGCTTAGCACTAATCACGCATCGCTAAGAAAACTTGCTCGAAAAGGAAGGCTTCTAATTACTCAGTCACCTGCAAGCCCCAAAAATTGCAAAGAAGCAGCGATAGAAACAAACTAGAAACAGAAAGTTAAAGCAGAAGCAATCTGAGGGTTAACCAAGTTAAAATCGGATTATTACCAAGCATACATGGTAAACCCACATAGTCATTAGATGACTCTCAAGTATATCATCAATTTTGCTGAGAAGATAGTGCCAGCTCTTGCTGATTCTGTTTGCTTAACTCAACCAAAGACAGAAGACAGTCAACCAACTCTACTCAGGAAAATATTGAATGCTTGCGACGTTAAGGACCAAATTTAGAAATAGTTAGATATTAGATTTAATTTTAGAAATAGTTTTACTTAGAAAAAGGACAGTCATTTAAACCAAATCCTGAATTTTTCTAAATAAGTTATTTAGTTAGTAGTATTTAAACCATTCTCATGCATTTAGAGAAGGGTCCAGAAATTTATCAAAAACTTGTCCTTAGAACATGCACTTTTGCACCCTCAGAGGAGGTTTTGATGAATGAATGGAACACGGTTTATTTGATATTTGCATTTGATATCTGCTATTGATGTTGCACTTCTGTACTCTTAGTGGATGTTAAATCAAGGAGAGATAAATCAATTGTTGCTTGAAGCTCATGAGTAGGACTAGTTAAAAATGGTACTTTTATCTCTTAACCATTTCTGCTTATGCATTAAAGTGATATTTAGTTTTCAGTTGTTTATATATTACAACGTCGATGCCTGAGCTATCATTTGGAACTTTTGTATGGTGAAAGCTATTTATTTATGCTTAGTGTATGAATAGCTCATTTATGCAATAAGTTTTTCACAACTCTTTCGTCTAACTTCTTGTATGAAGCAGTTCATATTTATTGAATTATTTTCTTATAATATTTGAATGATCTTTATTACCTATTATTGTTTGAAACCTTTTTAGATCGCATAGAAGAAAGATCACGCCCCAGGTTAGCATAAATTTTGATGTTTTTTTGTTTATTAGAATACAACAGCATAGCATTATATTAGAATTAGAATAGAAGTATTCCATTTAGAACATAAATACCCGTCTTTCTCTCTCACACACACTGAATTTGGAAATTGGTCCCATATCCCCAGTCGGACCCGTTATACCAAATGGATAAGGAGCTGCCAACCAAGGTCCGTACTGGGTGGGTATCCCCCTTGTTATAGACCCGATTTTCGGGGCCTTCAATGGGTATCAATATGCCATGGTATTGGCCCATGGTATTGTAATAAGCCCATGGTATTGTCACAAGCCTATTCACAAGTTAAAAACAAAATCAAAATATAAAAAAATAAATTTTATTATTTTACTAATTTTACTTTTTATTATCAACTAACCCAATATTTAAATGTTTACACTCATCCCCAATATCACTTTTAAATTCTTCTTATTCTTATTTTTAACTTAGCCTCTAGCACAAAAATAAAAATTTCTTATTAAAAATAAATCATTTAACCCGATTGCAATTTCTATCTTTTATTTTTCTATTATAGATATTTCTTTTATTTTTCCATTATAAATATTTCTTTTCTTTTTCATTTCAAGTTTAGTGTTGGATTCAAATAAAATGTTCAAGTTAAAACATCACATTATAGCACTGCATTTTGTTTTTCTTTGTTGATATCTATGTGGAAATGCTAGGAGAAGGAAGACCATGAAGGCCATCTATGGATTTCATGGGATTCGAACCCCACATGAAGTTTGCATGGGAAACACATCAGGGGAGCATCAATGATTAGGTGGAGGAAGGGAAAGCTCATTAGTTTTGGACATTTTGGCCATTTTTACATGGGTATGAATTTGGACTCTAGAGAGCTCTTGGTCATAAAAGATATGAATTTGGACTCTGGAGAGTTCTTGGTTGTCAAAGAGGCTTTTGTTTTACCAAAGATTATTTTGTGCTTATGGGTAAACAAATTTGAGGGTTTATATGATCAAAGAATAATTTTCAAACTTTATATTACTTATAGATTATGCATATTGTATGTTACTGTACATATGTTAATTGTCTAACTTCACTCTTCATATTTTTTTACATTTAAAATTATCAAATATCTAGAATTTATTGTGCATATGTTAATTGTATAACTTCACTCTTGGTAATTTTTTACATTTAAAATTGTCAAATATGTAGAAGTTACTTTACATGTAGCTTAGATCCACACAAAAATAAAATGTCAAAAATATGGCAAGGGAATAAGTAAGAATTTTCACACTAGTTTAAAATTTCCCCTTGGTTGGTTAATAACCAATTCAGAACTATTGCTACTTGGTGGAGTATTAAGTTATTAATGGAAGATAAAGAAGGTTAGTCTCTTAAACGACTGAAAAAGGCTATTGCGAATTTTATATAGAAATTACATTTCAAGTAGCTATATCTAGAGTGACATAACTATAATATTCCAACTCCATTTGTTTCACACTTTTCAACATTTTAAAGATTTGTCTAGTTTAGTGTCATTATGCAATTGAATAGTTGATATTGTTCTCGTATTTGGAAGATTTTGAATTTCTAAGTGGGATCTTCGGTAGGTTTCTTTTACTAGCACATATCATGTTTTAAGTAGATGGTGTTTTATAATTCATGCAAGAGTTTTTAGGACAAATCTTGAATTGCATACTTTCTTCCATTATGCATCTAATATTTGCAACCTTTTCCAAGTGAAGAACCTAATAATATTGAATTTCATGTTTGTTTCCATTATGCATGTAATATTTGAAACCTTTTCGAAGTGAATAATGTAAGAGCCCATGTTGAACATGAAGTACCTCAAAAATTGGGAAGATCAATTATTATATTTCTAGAGAGGGATAGATCTAGCGAAGGCAAAGATCACTATCATAAATGGATTTTGTTGGGTTGTATTTAATGAGGTCCTAGTATAATTTGCTACGGAAGTAAATCAATTGATGTGTTTGAAGTTTGAAGGTAGTGTTGAATAGGTGTTGCAAGGTCTCCCTATAGAACTGTCTATCCAAATGTTTCCAATGCCATGAGATGGTGTCCCAATAACACTATTCTCTAGTGTCGAGTGCTAGATGTAGATAGCTTTGTCATGTCCTACAAGTAAATAATACCATTATATTTTGTATGAAATCTCGAAATGTGTTCAAAGTTTGTCTCGGATAAGGTAATATGTATGTACTCTTGAATTTTTCTATATTGTAATAATATCAAGAATAAATTTTTCATTGCAAAGAATTGGGATGTACCATGTAAGTTTTCTTTATTACATGAAATTCTTGATTTGTTAGATCCCAACTAGTTAGGGTTGAATTTCTTTTTGTTGTAATAAGATTAAGAGTAAAATTGTGTTTCAATCACTGGAATCGACCATGTAATATTTCTTCACTACATGAAAATTTTTATTTTTTATATTGCAACTTATTAGGATTATGAAGAGTCCTCTTTCATGAAAATATTTATGAATGCACTATTCTTGCTAAAAAAAATTACATATACAAAAAGGTGGAAAATAAATGAGATGCAGGTGAAGGGTTTCTATCTTAAAATACATGGAGGGAGTGTAAAATCATTTTTAGTTGCCTTCAAATATTTTAGATCACCCACTAAAGGGCTTCATTTTCCTCCCAATTAATTCCCTTTCTACTATCCCAGTGCTTCTAGAAGCACTTCTCCAAAGTGATCTCCTAAATATCTTGGAGGGAATGTGATTACTTGATTGGAACCCATGGACTACAATTTTATTAGGACAAACGAATGAGAAAGCTTCATATTCTTCAATATCTTGCACAGGTTAAAATCATATCGAATGATTTCATTTATGTTTAATTGATATGACAATCACTCAAGCAGTTATTAGGATTTTAAGACATTTTCCAATGAATTGTTTTCTAAAAGTTGTGTTCTTAATTATGAAAATTAAAGAAAAGGAGGAAAGGATACAATGGAATAATTTTATGTTTTATATCCTAAGAATTCCTTGCTAATGTGAAGGGCTTGGTATTTTCTTGACTCAATCTTAATCGCATTTGGCTTCCTAACATTCCTTCTAATTTCATTTTTGTCGTGTTTATATTTATATCCTTGAAGTTGGTGATCTATTGTGTGTGTAATAGGAAGTATTAACTATTAAGAATTCTCAAAGGTGATATTGATGGATGACTAGATTTAAATGGCCC
Source organism: Pinus taeda (assembly GCA_000404065.3). NCBI lineage: Eukaryota > Viridiplantae > Streptophyta > Pinopsida > Pinales > Pinaceae > Pinus > Pinus taeda. The sequence goes on from APFE030120757.1 coordinate 58,535, forward strand.
TACTTGACACTCTAGTATTACATGATCAAGCAAAGAAATCATTAATCAATATTAAAGGGAAGATGATTAACTTGTTAGATAATTACTGCATTTTTTCCCCCAATAATATATTTGAGGCTACTTTTTGGTTGTTACTTATGGAGCTTCCCTTTGGCTTGGAAAAACATCTATGATAATTGTCCATTGCACTGACATTGGACGTCATGAAACGGGACTTCACCAAAGGAAGTAGAGGACATGGGATAAATTGGTACAATGAGCGGATAACCACTAGAGGACTACCTAGGCACCATAATATCTTGTGTATTTAGATTCACTAAAAATTAACTAGTCACAAAAGATACTTTTTCATATATTTTCATGTATACAAAAATACTAAAAATGTAATTTTAGACTAATTATTCAAACTAATAATTATCTGATAGTAATAATTTTATAATTAAATAGTATAATATGATTAATATTAGAGGACACAACTATAGGATCTGACTGTGAGGGGAATTGTGACAATATATGTACACTTCTCTTTATATTAGGCATTCATCTCTTATAGTGTGATATCCATCCAACGAAATTTATTTCCAGAGGCCATTGTGGGATTGAAATTTTTTCTTTCGATGGACTTGTGGTGATATATTTTCTTGGAACTTAGAGTTATGCTTCCCTAAGGTTTTGACACTGCTCACAACCAGCACCTTTATTCCACCAAGTGAGGTACTCATCTTGGAAAGTTGAATCATTTTGTCTCCACAGTCCAATATGATGTTGGATCAATCTCGTGATCCTAAAAACATAGGTCATAATATCCAGGAACTTTTACAGTAGGAAAAAACATCTCCAACTTTAAGGAACATGACTCGTTTAGGACAACCAATAAGGAGATTTTTTACATTGATCTTTTTTTTCCATTTGTTTTCACAACTTATCTACTATCTAACTTTTTTAGCATGTAACTTAGTTGGTATCATTGTTACTAATATTTTTTTGAAGGTTGAATACTAAGTTTAGGAAAGTGTTATTTTCTATGATGACATTTTATTTTCTTTGTTTATACAGGTCATCTAGCTGCATAGTGGCCATTATTTCCCAACTAAAAATTATCACCCAACTGAAGAAAAGTTGTTTGAGTTTCTTACTTTTCTAAGGGGAAAATGGCATTGACATTGTTGTTGAGGTGTATGTTGTATAAATCCTTTGTATTCTACTTTAGTTTATATTCCAATGTTCATCTTCTTTCATGAATTATACTCTGCATTGTATTTTCTTTCATTTTCAAAAGATGAACTCAATATTGATGGTAAGAAGTAGGAATTAAGGAAAGAGAACAATAAGACTGGAGTGAAAAATGCAAAAAGAGAGAGATAAGAGAACAACATTAAAGCCAATATCCCACATGAGACCCACACATGCAAGTTGATGGTCAAGTATTTAGAGTTGGTGATTTCACCTACAATGGCCTTGCAAAATAATGGTAATTTTTCGAAGTGATGAAACATTATTTCATGTGTAAATCATAGTTCAACTAATATTAAGTTGAAAATTTTTATTGTAATACTTGAAATTTAATATAATATAATTTATGTGGTTGAAATTATTTACATTTGTATTTGATATTATTTAGTATTATAATAAACATGTGTAACTTTGTGTTTCACATTAGATGAACATGCATTGTATGACATTTTTTAATTTAGTTGCAAAATCATACTAATTAATTTTTTTTACTAATAATTAACACATAAAATCAATCTAAACTATTAAAATTAATATTTCATATTGATTAATGATGAACACAAATAAACTGAATATCTGACTTAGTTAATTGTTTCTAATAATTATTAATGAAAGTAAATGAAATGAAAATAAACTACTAAATTAGTTGTTTATGTAATGAATATGAAACTACCAAAAAAATATAAATGAATACTACAAATGATAAATCTGTGATTACAAATCATGACTAAATGTTTCATATATACGACTATTACTAGCTATTTTAAAATATTTTATAAGACGACCAATATTTAGTCATATTTCTTTGGTCATTAATTGGTTTCAAACAATGACTAAAATTTGCATATATATGACCATTAGTAGCTAATTTATAGTATCTTATAATATGACCAACATTTTGGTCATATTTCTTTCGTCATTTATTGGTTTTCTGAGATGATCGTGTAGTAATATATTTGGTCATTAATTGTGACAATTAATGACTAAATTAACGACCAAATTTATGACTAAATATAATACTAGACGATAAAATTGAGACAACCAATTAATGACTAAGATAAAAATGACTAAAAGTTGGTTGTGTTATAAGATACTGTAAATTAGATACCACTGGTCACCGACTGAAAAATGGTTGTTCATATGCAAATTTTATTCCTTTTTTCAGTAACTAATTAGCCATTTGTACTAGTGCATTCACTGTCTATCATGTCATCTTTAAGAGAAAATTAAAGAGTTTAAGGAGTGGAATATCACATCAAGCATCAATAAAAATTTCTCCAACACTTAATGGATAACCTCAATTTGGCGCAAAATTGAATGAAACAATAGGTTGATCAGCATCATAGCAAAAAAAGTTTTGATGTAGGCGACTACGTATTTTTATGGCTATAAACATAAAAAAGAAATGCCCCTCAAGAAATATGAGAAGGATAATAAATTAACACCAAAGTATTATGGTCCTTACAAGATGTTGTAAAATATTGGTACTATGGCATACCATTTGGAGCTTCCTGCACCTTCTCGAGTGCGCACAGTTTTCCATGTTTCATGCTTAAATAATGTTATAAGTGACAAGATCCCAGTTCAAACAATATTTATAGAAATTTACAAGGAAAAATAATATTGGAACCTAGATAAGTCACAGAAACAAGAACCTGATAGCTATGAAATTGATCAATTTCATACTATCTCATCAAGTGGAAGAACTTAGCCACTGAAGATTCCACATGAGATGATGATAATTTTATACATAAGCATATAGAACTACTCAAGCATTAAGGACATCACTTTTTTGAAGGAGAGGGGCATGTTAGGTACCTATAATACTAGTTTAACCCCTTATTGTTATTGTTAGTGTAGCCCCTTTATTCTTATTATTGTTCCCATGTAATCCCCATACTGTTATTATTGTGCCCCATAGAATCCCACTATTTTTATTGTTGTTACCTTACATTATTATTGTTATGTAGGCTTTGATTATATTATCACCCCTTAGACTCTTATATATAGAAAGGATGTATTTTTACTTGTATCATTGAAGAAATATTCATTTATGTAATGTAAAGGAGGTTTCCCCCTTGAAGATGATAATTTTTAAGTCACTGATTTATCTATTTATGAGTTTGTCAACATTTCTTTAGAGCAAAGTGATCACAAAGTCACAAAAATGAATGTTTCAAGCTATTACATTTCATAAAATTTTGAAGTGAGGTTGTCTTTAAGTCTTATCATCATTATCTCTTTACTAGATGTAGAATTCTATCAACAAAATGGAAAATAAATTCACACGCAACAATTAAGAAATAAAAAATATAAAATGGGAAAGAAAATAAATCGTTAATGTACCAATATATTTTGTTACTTACCCAACGACAACACACAAATTGTTGATCCAATGAATTGCATAAATTCCAATATAAATTTATCAACTAATGAGTTTAAATTTAGATACACTAATACCATATGCAGAGAGCTAAAAACATCAATGTACCTTCTAATTTATCATTAAATAAAGGAAAAACTGCAATAAATACTAAACAAGTCGCAAACCAATGATATATGGGACTTACATACTGGATAATGGGCCTAAGGATAACTTTGTTAAGTTGCATTAGAGAATATTTTACTCAACTATGGGTTGGGTGCTCCTATCTCATTTACAAAACAATTCTCAAACCCCATCATCAATAACACCTAGGCTATTGCAATTGCTATCGAAGAAATACTTTCAGAAATGAAAAATATGATATATATACTATCAAGGGAATTAATACAAGCCACATAACTATGATTTATAATCTTTCACAATTCTCTAACATTTTTTTCATGGAACCAAGGAAGAGCTACATTGCATATCATATGTTTCAGTAAAAAATCCAATTCTACCAAACATCAACATAAATGCAAGAAAAGGAAGGAAACCTAAGAAATATCATGATCACAAGGGTTCCAATATAGAGATGCTTATTTACAAGTTACAATTTTTCAAGGTCACTGAACAAGGTGTTCAGGAAACCCTGAAGAGTTGTAATGTGTTATGCCTACCCTTCAGTGGCAAGTCTTGAGTTTTCAAATGACAACCAATTGTAATAAATAACAAAAAATAGAACCTTAATGCATCCAAGAAATTGAGTTATAGATAGAGTTATAAATCATTGGATTAGAATACAACTCAAATTCAAAAACAAAATAAGTTAAATTACAATCGTTAGTTATAAATCGAAGGATTAACATAGAGTCTAGTTATCAAATGATTAGTATGAATCTAGTGACAAAATAAAAGATCGATATACATTTTAGCTATGAATTGAAAATAGTTAGCTTACAATTTGTGTAATAAATACAAACTAAACTATAATATAGAGTTCATAACATAGGGTAAATTTTGTTGTTGTTGGGACATTCCCTATTAACATCACATTTCTCAAGAATAAACTAAATCATGTGTATAATTAAACCAAAATCATGTCTTGGAAAACATTAGCAGTAAATTTGTATTACTTTGTCTCATAAATACATAGGAAAAGGGGAAGCATGCTCAACAATTATATCGATTTAGGTTCAAACACTATACTCTAATTTCTATTAGATTAATTGGTCTTTACAATCCCAAGTGGGTTATTTCATATAGTTTTTACATTGGAAATGTGACAAGGAGGTGGAATCCACAAATCCTCTATCATGTTATAGAATCATCAATCCATATCAAAACAAAGCATGTTGGGTAACCCTGATGGATTTCCATACAATTTTAGATTTCAAACTAAATTACATAAACCGCAAATCATTGGAATTATGTAAATTTGGTTGAGTTGTTGTGCAGGCCCAATTACATTCATAGACTCTCCACATTGGTGTTTGTCGACCATGATGTTGATCAAATACCAGCACTTCCCTTGATTGTCCTAGAGCTAATTATGTGAACATAAGGGGTTCCTGAAGTTTTTAGGGAGAAAACACATGTGGTTTTTTCTCTGGAGGTGCATAACCATATCACCCATGGAGGTGGGTTATCAGATACTGTGTTATTTACAATACTTGGATTAAAACTATAGTTGGTGGAAAATAAACATAATTAAGCTCATTCACCCATTAAAACAATTGAAATAATGATATTTGATCAATAGTTTACCTTTTATCCGTTAAGGTGTATTATTTCCATCAATTATGTGGAAAATAAGATAGTACTCAATTGAGAAAAAATAATAATGAGGTTCAAAAAGGTGTTCAATCTTAGTGAGAATAACATCCACCTAGATTCATGGTTATACTTTTGGTTGGCACAATATACTTTACATTTATTTTCTGCACTATTAGTTTTGTTTGGGGTTAGAGAATTTGTAAAGCATGCTTTTGGATCCTTATTCCCTCTCATATGTTTTAAGAAAACATTCCATTTCTAAGATATCTTACTTGCATGCCTTAAATTTTACAAAAGTAGAAACTCACCATAGGATCCTCATTGTCAATGGATATGTTCTAATGTCTTGTCTTACTACTCCTATTTTATGTTATTCTATGGCATGCTACTAAAAAGAATGTTGATAACACATTTATACTATGGAATCACATTTACTGAATCCATATAAGTGAATTTTACTTATTAAAGAATTCAGGAACCATACTAATGTAGGTTTTAACCCCATATACAAATTACCTGCATATGAATTCTAAAACACGGAAAATAAACAATGCGAGAGAATAACACATAAAACACATATACATAAAGATTTTCCCCTGGATCCCAAAACCGGGACTACCAGATTGATTTTTCATTCTGTTCCTTTCAATGTTATAATACATATTTATACATGTCAAAGCATCCAATACCATGGACCGGAAACCATCGCGTCCAATACCATGGACCGAAAACCATCATGTCCAAAAAACATCTGTGAAAATCATGCAAAAAACCATAGGTGGGTCTACCCATCCTAACATAGAGTCCAAAACCAAAATTTTCTAGGGCGTTGCTCTGGACCAAATAAAGTGGAGTTACAAGTACGCCTCAAACCCCCTGCTACAGAATCAGTGCAACAAAGGGGGGCTCTGCCTCCTCTCTAACCCCCCAGTTAACTATGTGGGCTAGTCGTGGAAAGAATATAACACAACACAACATTCTCCCACTTGTTATTTTCTTTCCACAGGGGGCCACATGAGAGCTTAGTCATTTTTCCAGCCCTAAAATGCCCATTGTCTCTCTACACCAAGAGAACTTCTCAGAGCTCACATATTTTGTCAATGTATCTGCAATATTCTTCAAAGTATCCACCTTTACCAGCAACACCTTTTTGTCTTCTCTCATGTCCCTCATAAAGTGATGTATAACATCAATGTGCTTTGTCTTTAAATGATATACAGGGTTCTTTGGCAAGAAAATTACACTTTGGTTGTCACAATTTATCCTTATAGCTCCCTGTAATAACCCCATACTTGAACACAATCTCTACAACCAAACTGCTTCCTTGCTTGCATGAGTGGCTGCCATGTATTCTGCCTCTGTAGTTGATAATGCAACTACAGATTATTTCTTACTCATCCAACTGACTGCACCTCCAAATAGGCTAAACACATACCCACTTGTAGATCTTCTCTGATCCAGGCCTCCAGCCTGGTATGCATCAACAAAGCAACGAATATCCAACATTCTGTTGAATATTGATCTTCCTTGGTAGCACAAACCATAATTACTAGTGCCACGCAAATGCCTGAAAACCTGCTTCACTATTGTCTAGTGCTTCTTCCCTGGTTTTTACATAAACCTGCTCAATACTCCCACTACATGTGCAATGCCTGGTCTAGTACAGACTATTGCAAATATCAGGCTACCGACTGCACTTGCATATGGAATAAGGGACATGTCCTCTTCCTCTTCTTATGTCTTGGGACATTGTTCAGTAGATAACCTCACACCTGCAGGAATAGGAATCTTCACCAGAGCTTCCTCTTTGCCTGATCTCTTTTAATTCCCATGCCCAAAATATAGTTTGCAGCACCAAGATATTTCATGTTGAATTTGGAGGACAATTGGGTCTTCAAAGCCTGGATAATTTCTTTGTCATTTCCAACCAGCAACATATCATCCACATACAAGACTAGATAAATAACACAGTCACCAATTAATTTAAAATACACACAGTATCTCCCTTGCTTCTAGTGAAGCCATGCCCCCATATAAATGTATCAAATTTTTGATACCACATCCTTAGTGATTGTTTTAACCCGTATAGAGACTTCTTTAACTTGCATACTATTTCTTTCTTACCCTTCACCGCAAAGCCTTTAGGTTGCTCCATGTATATTTCCTCTTCCAGATCCTCGTGAAGAAGCGTTGCCTTCACATCCATCTGTTCTACCTCAAAATCAAAAATCAACAGCAACAAATAAAAGTAATCTAATAGAAGATACCTTCGCAAGAGGAGAAAAATATCACCAAAATCAATTCCCTGCACCTTGGAATAACCTTTTGCTACCAACTGAGCTTTGTATTTCTCCACCTTTCCTTCTACATGTGTCTTCTTCTTGAACACCCATTTGCTGCCAATGGGTTTCCTTCCAACTGGAAACTCCACTAGATCCCAAGCCTCATTTTTGTGCAAATATGCCATTTCATCAACCATGGCCTCTTTATAGAGTTTTCCATCCTCTGAGTCTACGGCTTCCTTCATAGTTCTGGGATCATCGTTAATAATAGACAAAGAAAAAATTGAACAGAAAGCAGATGGACTATACCTTTCTAGCTACCTTCTTTCTGGAACTAATCTTCTCACACCCAGAGTTTGTGGCTATTTGTCTTTTGATTCCTCCTCTATTATAGAGTCTGATTCTTGTTCCTTAAGCTCAAACTCTATCTTCTCAGGTTCCTTTGGTTTGACTTCATGTTTAATAACATCTTTTACCTCTCTGAACACCACATCTCAGCTGTACACAACCTTCCATGTGATTGGGTCCCAAAGCTTATAACCCTTTAACCATCCTTATACCCAATAAAGATGCACATTTCATATTTACTATCCAACTTGGTTCATTTCTCCTTTGGAAAATATACATATGGATCACATCCAAATACCCTCAGATGTGAAAGAGATGGTTTCTTACCAGTCCATACCTCTTGTGGAGTATTATCCTCCAATGCTGATGAAGGTGGTCTGTTGGGCAAGTAACTTGCTGTCTCCACCGCCTCTTCTCAAAATTCTTGTCCCAACCCAGCACCACTAAGCATGCTTGCTTCCCTTTCCATTAATGTCTTGTTCATTCTTTCAGTAACCCCATTTTGCTAAGGTGTATATGGAGTATTCTTTCGCCATGCTATACCACACTTCTTACAGAATTCTTCAAAGCCCTTACTATAAAACTCTCCACTGTTATCTATCCTCAACACCTTTATCTTCTTCTTTGTCTGGTTTTCCACCAGAGCCTTGAATTCTTTAAACTTGTCAAAGACTTCAAATTTCTTCTTAAGGAAATATATCCATGTATTCCTTGAGAAGTCATCTATAAATGATACATAGTACATAGACTTATCCAGTGATGGAACCTTCACAGGTCCGAACACATCACTATGCACTAGCTCTAATATACGTTTTTCCCTCTTACCTTCAGAGGGGAAACTCACCCAATTCTGCTTCCCATATACATAATTTTCACAGAAATAAAAATACAGAGAGCTATTACTCATACCTTCTACCATAGCTTTACCTTGAAGTATTTGAAGGCCCTTCTCTCCAATATGTCCAAGCCTTTGATGCCACAACATGGTCTTCTCTCAAGAGACCACTAAATTTTCTTCTCCACTTTCAGGAACCACAGAAGTATTACACCCATCAACAACCGTGCTACCTTGCAACTTGTACAGAGTTCCAATCCGAACTCCCCACATCAATACCAATGCTTCCTAAACCATCTTGAAGGTATCCTTCTCGAACATTGTTTTTACACCTACATCATCCATCTTGCTAACAAAAATCAGATTTCTGGCTAGTGCAGGAATATGTAGAACACTCAGAAGTGTTCTGACCCTTCCACTTTACAGCTTCAACTGTACTTTTCCATGACCAATGATTCTAGCCTTCCTGTCATCCCCCAAGAATACATCACCACCATCATATTTCTCATACTCGCAGAACCACTCTCTATGGGTAGTGAAGTGAAAGGATGCACTTGAGTCAATCAACCATGCCTCATGATCTACATGTGTACTTGAAGAAGCCAAGTACACATCCCCACCTTAATCTAAGGCGGTTTTAACCTCTGCAGAAGGAGCATCATCATACCCCTTTCCTTTATTAGGAGATTTAGATTGACAGTCCTTTTTGTAGTGCCCTTCCTTTCTACATTTCTCGCACACCACCTTTACAGGCTTTCCTGGAGATTTAGATCTCCCTCTAGATTTAGATCTCCCACTTGATGACTTTTTTTTTTTTTTTATTCTAGGATTGTCCTCGTACAAACAAGGCATCACCATTTTGGTTGTCCATGATTTTCTATCTTATCTCCTCTGTCAGCAAGGTTGAGACTATTTCATCAAACTACAAGGCAGTTACATTGGTACTTATTGCAATAACTAGAATATCCCATGAATTTTGTAGAGAACACAATAAACTGATGCACTTATCTTCATCTGAGATTTTAATATGAATAGATGCTAACTGACTTACCACAGTATTAAATGCATTCAGATGCTCTGTCACCGAGTCTCCATCCTTCATCCTCATGTTATACAGCTTTTTCTGCAAGAATAGTTTATTCACCAGAGACTTAGATTGGTACAAAGTCCCTAACTTGTCCCACAAAGCCTTCGACGTAGCTTCCCATGATACATTCAGCGATACTAAATCTAAGACACACAATCATATTGTGCTCTTTGCCTTTCGATCCAACTTCTTCCATTCTTCATCAGACACTCCCATTGGTTTAGTACCCGGATCTACCATGATCCACTGATATTTATCCACCAATAGATCCAATGTTATAATACATATTTATATATGTCTAAGCATCTAATACCATGGATCAAAAAACATCGCGTCCAAAAAACATGTGTGAACATCATGCACAAAACCATCAGTGGGTCCAACCATCCTAACATAGAGTCCAAAACCAAAATTTTCTGGGGCGCTGCCCCACACCCCGTAAAGTGGGGTTACAGGTATGCCTCAAACACCCTGCTACACAATCGGTGCAACAAAGAGGGGCTCTACCCACCCTCTAACCCCCCAGTTAACTACGTGGGCTAGTCATGGAAAGAATATAATACAACCCAACCATTAATATAATTATACATAAGATCTATTATTTGAAAATCATGTATCAAAAAATTTACCTAGAATCCCTTTCGAGAGAAAGCCAAAAAGAATTTTTTTACAATTTTTTGTATAGACCAACCTACCAAACAAACCAATCTCCATAAGTAGAACCCTCTTAGGAAAAATTCTACTCTTTATGTATTTACATACACAAATACAATATATACACTAATTCCCACTACTAACTAAATATGATACACAAATATATGTGTTTGTGTTGCACCAACCTACATATACCTTCATCTAAAATGATATATTCACCAAAACTCTAGATCTACTAATAGTTAATTCTTTAGACCTATTGATTAATGTTCCAAGCTAAGGCCATAGTAGCTTTCCTAAAACTTTCTTATTTTTGGCCTCTTCCAAAGAGAAAACTTATATAGTGTGTCATGTTTCCAAATCTTTATATTTAATTCTAAAAATTTTACCCAATTCACTTTAGTATGTCTCTTGATATCTCTAAAACTTCCATTATTTGAAGTGTCCTAGAAATGAATGATAGTGAAAATGCCATGTTCACTCTTTCAAAATTGAATTCAAGACCGTTCATAAACCCAAACGTCCATAAGGTATATACCTAAAACTATTGCAAACCAAAATATGAAATTTTTGGAAAATATATCTTTACAAATTTTCTCAATATTCTGAAATATTCATGGAATGATTCTTCACAAAAAGTAAAATTTCTATGTTCATTTTCTGAAAAGTGATTTCAAAGCTATTCACGAACTATAACTTCCACAGGGTATAAAATTATAAAATTCTAAAATTTTTCCTATGCATACATTTCCATTATATAAGTTTGCATCCTTATACTCCAAAAACCATAATTTTACCCCTTTAAAAATCTATCTTTATTTATGGATAAACCCTATTAACTATCCATGTGTATTTATCATATTTGTTTTCTAGTGGTTAGGCTATTTCCAAAGGAACCCACTCTAATACCAATTGTTGAATACACACTTATACTGATGTTGGGGTTGAATAAATATAATTAAACTATTACTTATTTAAACATGCATGAACCATAATATAACAATAACATATGAGATCTATTAGCTACAAAACATAGTGACATAAGGTTTAGAATGAAATAATTTTGGGAGGAAACCACAAAATTTTTTCTTATAATTCTTTGTAGGTAGTAGCCTACTAGACACACCAATCCCCATTACTAAGCATCAATTTAGATACATTAATCTCATTATTTTTGCAACAGCACCATACACTAACCTTGATATACTTGGATAGTTGTCTAAATATATATATAATACTAATGATATAACCCCTTTAACATCAATGACAACAAGTTTTTCAATAATCTCCCCATTTTTCATTGATGACAATCTTGCAATGAAACAAATTATCCACTAGAAATAGGAATAATTATCGTCATTGATGCAATACTCCATGCATCAGCAATGAAATAATTCTACCACTTGTTGTAATTCTTCTGTTTTAAACAACTCTACCTCATTCACATCAACAAAAAATGGATTCTCCCCTTAAACATATACTTCTCCTAATTGTTGTATAAAAACAATCCTAATTTATGGGTTGGCTAGACACCATTGTTGCATTGACTAGACAATTAGTCAAGCGAAAATCATTATCTATCAATAAAATAGTATTTTTATGTCAATAATCTTGTCAATCATTATTGTGCACAGTCACTTCTATCAATAACATAAGGAAACCATTTTCATAAATGCAAGGTAGAGCCATTGGCTAGTATATCAATAAATTAATTCAACCAATAACTTCAATAATTATCCCCCTGAAAGTAATGGGGTTTTATGTAATTTGAATACCTCCTCCTCGATTCAAGGGAAAAATAAAAGCATGATTGCAAAACCACCGACTCAAAAGTTAGTTGACTGGTATATTCAGTTGATGCTTATCAATCACTATCAAGTCTTTAATTACTATATAAAGTAGAGATGTATGACTGTACAACCAAGCAAACACATTTGTATGGAGTCCTCAAGCAATTGTTCAAAGTATTCCACTAGCATCCATCATTCAATTCATATTTGATTTGGATAGTTGACATTGGTCCATTATTCATCATTTCATGGTGATTGAGAAAATATTTGAAAGTATTATCACCATTATTCCAATAAATATGATACCTAATCAATTATCTATGACTCTATTGATAACGAGGGCTATAAAGAATATATTTCTACTCTATTGGAGTAGGCAAAACATAATATTATGAACATGAATCAAAGATCATGGAATATTAACAATGTCATCAACAACATTCTTAACCAATAGGACAAAAAAATCATCAATATTTTCCTCACAATTAGAATATGGTTGACCTTTAGTCAAAATCCCACCTATAACATATATCACTTCCCTGGGTTTAATAGGGCTATCTCTAGACAATGATGTAGAAGCAACATTATATCTAAGTATTAATGTAAATGTATAGCCCTAAATATCAATAGTGGTATCAATGCCTTATCAATTCAAATTAAGTGTCTTCCACTAATATATCTCATTCTACTCAGATGTTGGGATCTAATACTTTTCATGTGTTTTTCAAAATTAGAAAGAGCATCATTAGTGACTATAAATTCCTTAGATGAAACAAAAGGAGAGACATCAATTAACCCACAAATAGGTGTACAATAAATAGGAAAGTCTTTCATCTCATAAAAAATCTTCTTATGAATATGTAGTAGTGAATAAATTTTGTCACCCTTCTCATGAACTAAAATAGTAAGTCATCGTGATTTTCCTTCAAAGGTTGATATGTATAAAACATGTAGTTGTTATTTTATTAAAGTGGACAATCTTATCCATGAAGCTCATAAATGATGTCTTGTAAATAGGAAACCTCATTATTTATTTGCAAATTAGTCACATTATTCAAGTAATCAATTTTATCATTATTTTCAAACTTCAAGTTTCTATTTAATTAAGGAATTGTTTTATCTAGTTTCTTTCTTAACTAAAAAATTCCATCATCCATATTCTTGTGATTTTATTCCCTTACCTTTAGGTGGACTCTCACCGCATCTTCTATCCTTTTTTCTTCTTCTAGTTGAAACTTTAGGATGAAGATAATCTTATCTATTTCTTCAAGGTTCTATGACATATTTTCCTTTGCATCATGATCCTCTTCTAAATATTTCTCTAGTCACTCATTTCATATTAGATTCTATTTCTTAAGCTTCTTTATTCTATCAAGGGTCCAAAAATGAGATCTTATTCAATGTCAACTTCCTCATATGCTTTGACATTTTTTTCGTTTTCTAAATCCATCATTTATGTCTTTGTCTTCATTTTCCAAGACATTAATATTTGTTTTGATTGCCATAAATACATCTTGTTATCTATCACTATTGTCATTTTTCTCTTTATATGAGTTCCTAACCCCTTTTGAGTAGAGACTATTTTTCTACTATCGAAGTTTTTTTTGCATGCTTGTGCTATTTGTGATTCTTTTTATGCTGATGATGATTTCTTCCTTTATTTACATCATAGTATTCTTCATCATCACTACTTTTGTCCTCGGGATCTAGACACCTAGATACAAAATACCCTACTTTCCCACATTTAAAGCATTTAAATGGGATTTACCTTTTCATTTTCCAAAATGTGCTCCCTCCTTTTTGTTCAGTACTAGAGTTATTTCTTGATTTGTTCTCCCTATTCCTTATCTTCATTGAAGGTTTGAAGGTTTCTTATAAATTTGGTGGCTTCTCTTTATTGATGTTCATTTTATATGTTTTGAGAATCTCGTGAAATTCATCCATTTTCAATTTATCAAGTTATTTAATTTGTTCAATAGTGGAATATTGAGGATCAAATATCAAAGGGAGTGACCTTAATATCTTTTGTACAACCATTGATTCTATAACCTTTTTACCAATTCCTTCAATGGTCTTGACAATTTCATCGACATGGTGGATGTAGGTTGAAACATTCTCTTCGTCCTTTATTTTAAAACTCTCCAAATACCTTCTATGAAATTGGAGCTTTTCCTTCTTAAATATTTCGTCACCTTTGTAGATATTTTGAAGTTTCTACCAAATTTTATTTTCTAATTCATAGTGCATCACCTTGACAAAATTTAATTTTAAGCAAAGATGTGTGAAATAGCTAACATCAGTTGTTGAACATCACAAGAGGAGATTTGTTTGCTAGCTAAAGAATTCATTGCATATAATGTATTAGTGTTATAAATAACTATTAAAGAAGTTTCATTCCTCCGTGGTGGGCAAAAATATTACTAGAAGTGAGTATGACCATTTTGTTTCGAAATTCTAAATGGCATATTCATTATCTTGTTGCTACATGCTGACAATATGCTTGTTGCAAGAAAAAATATTATTGAGATTGATGGATTAATGACTTAGTTGGATAGGACTTTTGTTATGAAAGATCCAAGAGAAACAAATCAAATTTTGGGCATTAAAATAAATAAATATAGGAAAATGGTAAACTTTGGTTATCACAATATAAGTATGTAGAATGTGAAAGTTGTAAGTATCCCTTTCACCTCCCATTTTAAGCTTTCTTCAAGATTATGTTCTAATAGCAAAGAAGAAAAGGGCTATATGTCAAATGTACCATATGCTAGGATAGTAGGATGATTAAAGTATTGGATGTGTTGTCACTTTTTCTATCACCTGTCTCACAAGTTCCTCAAAAGATACGAAAGCTTCCTAAAGACAACCTCTGGGTTGATTGAAGACTAGTGCCTAGGGCATCTTAAAGGGAGGAGTGTTTCCAAACATTATCAGTAGGGCTTTCTATTGCACTCCAATTTTACGTAGTTTGAAAGGATAATTCAAATGGCTTGGTTCAATGGTTCTTCATCAAGGTAAACTCAAGAAAATACATGGATCTAAATACATAGGGGGTAAATCAAGCTAATCTCAAAGAGAGGAGGGAATTCGGTGCATAGGGCATGAAACAAGACATAATCCTAAGCAACAATGTTATGGTAGAAGTATGGAATACTAGAGAGGTGGAATGACAAAAAAAATGGAGTGTTAATTAAGGTCCCAAGATCTATACATCATGAATATATTTGTTATTAATTAGAATATGTAAATATGTGCTCATACAGGTAATGTAGGCTATTGAATAACAAAAGTAAATATGTAATTATCTCAGGTATGGTTACTACTTAGCATAAAAATATACAACCATGAATAAGAGTGAAATCGACAACTTCATTACACTATTTCAGAAGGAGAAAAGCATACATGAAGTGATAAACAAAGGGGAAACATGTTGTATATTGCTCTAATGGGAATCACCAAAGAGTTTCATTCATCCTTCAAAATGAGTCCAATTCACCAATCCATTTACATTCAACAAGGTATTTCTCGAGTCCCTCATTAATAGGGAAAATATAACCAAAAGTGAAATCATAGAATTTGGACCCCTCGGGTGCAGAATTTTGAACCCCTATTAAGTATTTCTTCCCCCTATTTATAAGGAGAGGGGTGGATTAGAATTAAAAATTAGAAAATATCTTAGCCAAACCTCTAGATCTCTAATTGACTAGCTATCTCAACGTGCAATAGCTCTGCTACCCAAATGATTACAATCATGATTTGATTCGTTTATTTAAAGTGAAGGAAATACAAAATAAAAATGAATAAGAAAATTTGAATTACGGTGAAGAAAATATTTCTCAACCATCCCTGTAATCACCTTTGGTCAAGCCATGTCTCTACCACGATGATTTGGCTAGTTCGCATGTCCCTTTCCTCTTTATCCGCAATTCCCAACTCTCTCGAGCTAGGAGTGATCAACTCTGGTGGTCTTAGTGGTGTCTTATTGGTCTCACAAGATCATAGCTGCTGACTCGTCCATCCCATTAACTTCCTCTATCATGTTATCAGAGCCCAATATGCCTTGTACTGTCTCCACAGAGTAATATTAGAGAAAGCCCATGTCGCAAACTTCATAGTGGTGCAACATTCAAATTTTTCCGATTGCCAACCTCAAATATGACAAGCCCCATCTACTTATCCCTTTGAACATTTTTCTTCATAAGACCGGCAGAAATGACCAAGTGCTTATCCATAAGGTGCTAGGGCCTTTTGCTCCTGTGAGGCAGCTACTTTTCCTTAGTAATGTGCTTTATGCCCTTGGTCCTTTAAGTTCCTCTTGACCATGGGCCATCCCTTATATCAGAGTCCCCTTATTGGTGATTTCCAATCAGGTTTTTAACTTTGAGTGATGTGATATTTCATTGATCTATGATTATCCCTCTATGTTTAGCCTTAGCCCTTGCTTCCTTAACTCTTCTCGAACGTGTGCCAACCCTCATATCGGAGACCCTCAATCGAAGGATTTTAATAGGAGATTTTACTTTGATGCAACAACATGCCTCAACCTCCAAACACTGATTTGCAATTTGACATCATCCTTTTCTATGTGGCACCTCCTGAGTGGTGACACGTGTCACCCTTTTTTGGCCTTTTTATGACCCATGAAAATGTTGAATCCGCCTGTCACGTGTCTACCGGACTGTCATGTCATGATGACATCAACCACCATGTGGCATATTGGTACCAATCTCTATTTTCCATGTGTCACTTATCGAAACCTATCTTTCTTCACCATGTGTCCCTTATCGAAACCAATCTTACGTTGTCATACGTCCCATTAGAGGAGAGAGAACAAGCCCGAACCTACTCTCGTTTTTTGCTAGAATCCTCTGTTAATTCATGTTCGATCTTTCCCATTGCTTCAACACTGAAGGCACAATTCCGATGATTTAACACCATCAACATTCGTTGATCACAACTTTGTTAAGATTGATATTTTGAAAACACCAATCATCAATATGTGATATGCCCTGGAACCGCTGACTACCGATATTGTAGGACCTCCGATTTGTGGGACCTTTGATTTGCAAGACCTTCGATATTGAGATACCTCCAATTTATGGGACTTTCGATATGTGGGATCTCTGATATGCTCTTCTACTTCATTTCAAAGGCAACAAAACCGTTAAACTTCAACACGCCATATCTTCTGATCCAAAAGTCCATTTTTGGACTTCCATATACCATTCGAAAGCCTATTTCGAGTATTATCGAATGGAGGTGGTTCTATTTGGACTTTGAATCCTTCCGTGGATTGGAAGATGACTGCAAAATTTTATGCTCTTTTTTATGTTGGGTAGCTCAAAAGACATTTTGTAGTAGGTGACAACAAGACAAATTATTTCACACTCAGTTGATATTGCTAATATATGCATGGAAAATCTAGGTGCAAATCATTGGGTAGTAGTGAAATGGGTGGTTCAATGTCTTGGAGGCACAAGTGATCATTACATCATGTTCATGTTTGATGAAAGTGGAGTAGATCTTGAGAAGGTTCATACTCAAGAATTTTTTCCAAGCCTTCACATAGGTAACTAAAAAGAACACAAATCAGATTAACCATGGTGATAAAACTTATTATCAAAATAGAGTTTATTTAATGGTGAAAACTATAAATACTAAAACATATGTCAATTTGTTGCCACTATTCTGATAGTTATGAAACCCCATATCAGTTTGTTGCCACTAGTGTGATAGTTATGAAACCCTTCGCTCCCTAAATTCTATAGAATCTATGCCAATAAATTTATAGATATGTATGCCTATATAAACTGTGTGGAAATGGAATCCCATAAATTCTTGAGCAAAAAAATTATGCCTTGAACTTATATTTACGTATGAGACGTTGTTTTCATTGTTTTTCTACGTATGTGTAATTTCCTAATTTTAATGGTCTACAAACTCGTGTACTATTCTGACTCATACATTCTGCATCTTAAAATTTCAATTAACATCATTAATATGAATACCTTACTTAAATATAAATATATATATATCTATATATATAAAAAAGTTAGCGAACTTCTATTTCAATTTACCGATTCAAACACATGAACGGGACTACGTACACATCAAAACGTTTTTATGTTTAGTTGTTTCTCCCACAAATCATTGCCACGTAGTTTATTGAATGCAGATTTCCTTCTTTGGCATTACCTTGTGGGTGAGCGCTGTGATGACTATGTACAACACATCGCCTTCTCGATCTTCAACATGCTTATAGCTTGACCTACAAATACATTAGCGCAAGCTTGTGCAAACTTACAATTGAAATCCAAATACAATTGAAATCCAAATATGCAGATGAACATGACTGTACCGTATATCTATATTGATAGACCGGAGGAGTGTGGAGAAAAGATTCAGGAAGTGACGTTACTGCTACCTTCTCGCTAACTCGTCAGGAATATCTGAGGAACAACTAGATAGGATTCACAGCAAAATCCCTGTTCAATAGCAGCTTTAACATCTGTTCAGTTCCACCATACTAAAATCCCCGAATCCCGTTATGTTCAGGGTTTTCTAGTTGAGATGCCGAACTACCGGGTCCACTTCGACAGTAGTTTCCCGTTACACTTCAATTACCACATACACCGTTAGCTCTGGTATGCAATTAACAATTCAACTGCCGATCTGTCTGGAATGTTCGACAGCGACAGAGTCCAGCACAACACAACGCGGACCGTTATTACCGTTTACAAACCCTAATCGGGCGTTTCTGACACGACAGCACAACAGGCTGGGTAAACGGATATATCATTTGATTTACTGTTTATATTTTATTTTTTGAAACAGGCCATCCCATGTATCTTGACTGTACATTTGTGGCATACCCTCCTTATATTCAGGATATCTAGAGATCAACCTCCATCCATAATCTCTATGTTCTAGATATATCTAGAAATACAGAGAGGTATTCATGCCTACGAATGTCAGTAATCTACGATCCACACAATAAATACAACTCCATGGAATCATCCATATAACTCGATGTATCCATTGAGCTCAAACCTTATGAATGACATCCATTCAGTGCTTCTGCCACATCGGGGTTCTATGTTTCCCTCCTCTTCAATTCTCACCTCTTGTACAATCCCAAAGGCCGTTAGATTCCATTAATTGCACAGGGGTTTCCATACAAGCAATCATGAGAAAGGAAGAAGGAAAGGAATCTGAGAGGCAGGGATTTGTAGCCAAGGACTACAAAGACCCTCCTCCTGCTCCTCTCGTTGATACTAATGAATTCAAGCTTTGGTCATTCTACAGAGCTCTGATAGCAGAATTTATTGCCACATTACTATTTCTCTACATCACCATTGCCACTGTAATTGGGCACTCCAGGACCTTAGCAGACTGTGGGAATGTTGGGGTGCAGGGAATTGCCTGGTCCTTTGGAGGCATGATTTTTGTTCTGGTTTATTGCACTGCTGGTGTTTCAGGTCAGTAATCGTTCCAAGATGGTGGTCCATTCTATATAATGTTAGAACTGAAAGAAATGGACCAATACAGGATACATGATACTATTGTAATTTAGATTTTGACAATATTGTAGTTTAGATTTCTGAATTTTGTTTGTTTTGTGTGTTCTTGTGATTGGTGTCAGGTGGGCATATCAATCCTGCTGTCACTTTTGGCCTGTTTTTGGCAAGGAAGGTTTCCTTGCCCAGGGCTATTCTGTATATGATAGCCCAATGTTTGGGGGCCGTTTGTGGGACTGGATTCGTTAAAGCTTCACAGAAGAGTTTATATTATAGATATGGAGGTGGCGCAAATTATGTACACCATGGATATACTAAGAGTGCGGGTCTAAGTGCTGAAATCATCGGTACCTTCGTGTTGGTTTATACTGTTCTCTCTGCCACTGACCCCAAGCGCAGTGCTAGGGACTCCCATGTTCCTGTATGTTTATGCATACCTATACCTGTTTGTTTGTATTTACATAATGGTAGGAATTTTATTTTACCTGCGTTGGTTATGTAGGTCTTAGCTCCGTTGCCTATTGGGTTTGCTGTTTTCATGGTGAACTTGGCCACTATTCCTATCACTGGGACTGGCATCAACCCAGCAAGGAGCTTTGGACCAGCAGTCATTTATGGCCACAAACAAGCTTGGGATGATCATGTAAGTGTTTTTTTTTTTTAATTATTGTTTCAGGTAATGTAAAGTACGATCTGATTTTTTAAAATTATTGTTTGAGATAATGTAATGTAAGATTTGATTAGGCTGATAGAAGTAAAATGATTTCAGAATAAAGTTGTTAAAATTTTTAATTTAATTATTAATATTTTTTATGTGAATAAGATTAATTAATTTTTATAAAATATTTACTAATTACAGGTTCAGATTTAAAAAAATCATGTTTTTTATTTATTTTTAAATGAATTAATTAAGGATTCTCATAACTAGATAGAGAAAAAACAACTCACTATAATTCATAATCTTACTACATATTTTTTTAATGTATATGTATTTAACTTAAATATTATTTAATTTAATTATTTTTTTTTAATTTTTAAATTTAATATAATGAAATTATATAATAAATTAAGAGTTTGAAATTTTATGATGAATTAGTACTTGTCTATTTTTTATTAACTGTTTACTTTATATAATTATACTAATATATAAAAAGTAATTTAACTTACTACCATTGACGAAACCAAATATTTCTTATGATTCAGTACGGGATGAAGCAAATTCTACCAATAAAATAGAAAGGGCAACTTTCGTACATAAAACTTGTATTTATGGAAATGGTAACTTTCACACATAAAATTTACCAGCATAGTATTCAAGGAAAAATAAATCCATCTCAATTTATATTTTGCTGAAGCAGATCCACAAGCCTAATGAGTATGACTGTTCTATGTGCAGTGGATATTTTGGGTAGGGCCTTTTGTTGGAGCTGCATTAGCTGCTGCTTACCACGGGTACATTTTGAGAGCATCAGCAATCAAGGCCGCCTTGGGATCCTCTTTGGGATCTTTCCGAAGCAACCCCAACACATAGTTCGGCATTGCCAGTAGAAATTGGTTGCAAAGATGAAGTATTTCTAACAGTAGATGACACAAAGTAGAAACAACAGAGAATGCTGATTAGTGCAGAATAGCTTCTTCTGCGAAAGCCTTAACCATATGAAATACTGTGGATTACCACGTAAAAGAGATGTTATATCTTTTGGATTGGATCCAACGTTATTGCATCAACAATGATATGTTTTTCCCATTACAGATGTAAAGGATATGCGTAGATAAATATGTTAAAGGATGTAGTTTTTTTTTAATACTGTCTATTAGATTGAAATAACAGCTTTTCATACTCATTTATCGAAATAGATTTTTAAGAAAACCATTTACGAATAAATCCTATCTAAGAATCAGTAATACCTTACTATGTGAACAATAATGATGGCTAGAATATTTAGTGCTATATTGTGGAATTATTACTGAAAAGTAATTCAATGAATATCTTATAACTTCAATTAAAAAACACATGCATTCCAATAACATCAAATTTGATTGTGTTGTTGTAAATGTAATGACTAATACAAATAACAAAAATAATATATTTAAGGAGGGTATAATGTTTCATATCAATAGATAACATATGCATTCCAATAGCATCAAATTTGATTCTGTTCTGGTAAATCTAATGAATAACACAAATAACAAAAATAATATTATTAAGCAGAGTATAATGCTTTATTGATTTCGTATCAATAGATAGTTTGTTGATATTATTGCTTTTTTATCTCAATATTAATATCTCAATATTAATATGATGCTAGATAGATGTAATTAGCAGTTCATTAGAAAGTTGGTGCAATATTTATTTTTTATATTGAGTTATATACATATTAAAAAAGGGTTTACAAACTTAGGGTATAGTAAGGGATTATAAGGTTAACATGGAACTTACATAGAGATTCAATTTTTGTCTTTATAATCCTAATCCATATTAGAAAGATTTTAAAACTTTGAGCGAAAAGATTCTATTTTTAAACATATCAAGAGGAAAATCCTCCAAAGAAAAAAGATTATAAGATTAACATGGGTTATATGAGGATTCAATTTTTGTGTTTATAATCTTACTCCACATTAGAAAGCTTTTAAAATTTTCAATAGAAAGATTCCATTGGACATGTATCAAAGGAAAAACAAACCCTCCAAAAAAAGGTATCTTTCTTGAACAAAACAAGTCATAAATAGTTAAAATACATTAACTGATTTTTACAATATTTTAAGAATAATCAAATAAACGATTTGATGATGTATGAATTATATAATAGGAAAAAAACAAATAATACCAACTTAAATGATTTAATATATTCAACTATTAACTATTTTTAATATATTCAACTATTCTTAATAGTAATAAGAAAATTCTATGATATACAATAACAACATTCAAAAGCCAATTACATAGATGTTCCAACCAAATAAATTACATAGGAAAAGATCTAATTAGAAATAACAAAATTCCATGATATACCATAACATTCAAAAGCCAAGCTATTACATAGATGTTCGAACCAAATAAATTGCATATCAATCTTAATGATAAGTGGAATATTAATAAAAATGTCAAAAGATCTTCATGATAAGTGGAATATTAATAAAAATGAGAGATTGTGATGGGAAAGAGCTACTATATATTTGTGATTATTACTCATAATGTTGAGACTATAAAGTTAGTACCTTAGCATATAAATATAACGGAAATTTTACCCCGTCACAACCATAAGTTGGATGTGAAGGTGAACATGCCTCTAATATTTATTTAGGGATGAATTATATAATATTAGGATCAATTTCCATTGTTTTCAAACACGATGGACTGTACAAAATAAATTCAGAGTTTTATCGAGAATGTCTTTATGGTTTTGAAAATCTTTAAATATGATTGACAAACAACTTGGTTGATCTCAGGATGATATTATATGATATTCAAGGAAAGCAAAAACATATTAAAGTCAATGTATGAAATGCAATAGAAAAATAAACTTTGTAATTAGAATTATATCCACCTATGCTTATTATGGCTTGGGTTACATACAAACAGCGACCAAAATCCCGTAAAAATAGCATACGAAGGTGAGTGCATATGTTAAAAATAGTTAGTTCTAATTTCATATTATAAAAATAGTCGAGTTCTAATTCCATAGAAGCATTACACGTTAGATCTTTACTAGATGGATGCAAGATGCACATTGTTGTAAATGTGATTTATAAATACGAATGAGTTTAATGATTGATAGAAAAAGAGTAGATCTTTCATGAATGAAAATCCCAAAAGATAGTACGTGCTAAATTATTTGGTACTAAATGATACTCTATGGAAAATATATTTTTATATATGAAAAAGTAAAAATCCTCACAAAAATGTGACACTTATATCTATCTTTTACATTGTTGTAAATGTGATTTATAAATACGAATGAGTTTAATGATTGATAGAAAAAGAGTAGATCTTTCATGAATGAAAATCCCAAAAGATAGTACGTGCTAAAATATTTGGTATTAAATGATACTCTATGGAAAATATATTTTCATATATGAAAAAGTAAAAATCCTCACAAAAAAGTGACACTTATATCTATCAAAAGACATAGTATTATAGAGAAGAATTGTATAATAATTACAATGACAACATTAAAAATAGTGATATTAATGTATTGGATGGTAATGATGGATTATAAAATATATATGAAATATTATTGTAATAGTGGTTGGTATTAATATGATTGTGGATAAAAAGTTCTGCAAACTTTTTTATGTAATGCATTCAATATGTTTAGGTAGAACAAGGATGTTATTCAAATTATTGTTTTCAAAGATGATTTAAGTTTTACTATTAAAAACGGTTAACAAGAGCATGGATATAATTGGACACTTTTTTAGTGTCACAATTCCATTTTATTATAATAATAAAAAAATTGTTTCAGGATGTTGCAATTATAAATATAGACTTGTTTACAAGGTGTATTGTGTCTCTCAATCACCAAAAATCTTAGAGATAGTAGCAATCTAGTCGAAGTAAAGAGGTCACAAGAAATTCTAACAACCCTCAATTTAATGATAATGCAAGTTGTTAGATTGTATGTTATGACATGAATGCATCTTATGTGATCAACTTGGGTGACATAGATCACTGCAAAAGTCCCCAAAATAAAGGAAAGGATGGGAAAAAGTGACCTCATGTGTTTGAAGGACAATTGAGTGACTCATGATTTTTGTCAGGTTAGACAAGCTAATAAGTCAAATACCTTTGGTTAGTTTTTTTTAGCAATAACAAGAAAGAGCATTGCAACATCATCCTCGTCATGATATGGATTCCAATTTTCTATGGAAAGTAGAAGAGGAGTTTCCAACTTCAATATGATTATAAGAATGAACCACTCACTAATGTTGGATGCACAAATCTTTCTCCTTGCAAAGCATATATGCACTTTGCTAGTGGTAATTTAATGCATTCAATTCACTTTTCATAACATTGAATTAACATCCTTGATTCTTTTTGGGGAATTCTATGTTGTTTATGATGGTTTTGATCAGTGCATTATATGTTTTATTACTAAGCCATTAGCATCCTTAGTCTTTCTCGTGACTTTGAAAATTTACAATTCACTCTACTACCAAGCATCGCCATTATACACCAATCGGAGTATACTTCTTATTCAACAAGCTAACATTCCCTATGATTGTTTCATTATGGAGGATATGAAATCCTTCTCACGCTTGTTCATTTCTCTTGTATGCATGACAAGATGTACTTCGAAAATATATTTATATTAATGATCGTAAGAAAGTGTTGTAGCTCATATTTATCCTCATAAAATTTTCGAATCTCCCCAATTTTTTTCCTAATCTATTTTCTATTATCATGGTTTCTGGTCTTTTTTCCATTAAATTTATCACAAGCATCATCTTTTCATCCAATACTATAACCATTTCCTAGCTCAATATTAGATTTATATTATTTCCATTGCTTTGAAAGCCCATATCACTAACACCCATCCGCAACTTTAAGTTTGTACTTATTTCAAACACTACATAAGTCATATCTTATCTTTTACCATTTTTTGTAATGATATCTTTCTCTCTCAAACATGAACTGTGTTTAAATTTCCATCGCAAACTTTATTAATTTAAAATAGATATTATTAAATAAACTATGATATGAAACAATAAAATATTAATGTTATGATAATGTATATTTACATTATTTTAAGCATTAATTAATTATTTTATCACATATTATAACAATCATAACTATGCAACTTCACTGGCATAATTCATCTTATGATAAAGGTATCATGACATGGAAGCAATTTTAGCCATATATATATATAGATAACTTAATTTCTCGTTCAATGATGACGATGTGAATGGAGTAGATTCCATCTAATCACACAAAAGAATAATGAGTGAGCATCCTCTAACCCGATATAATTCTTAACTATCAATAATAACTAGCACAACCACATTAATAAATACACATTAATATTTATATACAATTATATGAACTTCCATATACAATGTTTTAAATTTATATATATCGAATGTACATTATTGTGCATATTAGTATATTAATGTATTTAAATGTAAATCACTATATTAATATATTTAAATGTAGATTATTGTGCATTAATGTACTTTAGTATATGTACATTACTGTTATGCACACTAATGTGGATTAACTAAAGTACATTGATGTATAGTAATTTATATTAACATATATTAATGCACTAACAAAACCACATTAAAAATATTAATCTAGTTGATATAACTGAAGGCTTCAATTGTATCTACCAATGATAAATTTATAACAATAGTAATAACAAGGGATTAATACGAAAACCCTTGGGGTTTATAATCTATTGGGTTTTAATTATTAATCCCTTGGGTATATAGTTCAAGTTTAATACTAAAAATGCAAGGGATTATAAACCCAAGGGAATAATATTATAAAAGGGATTAGTACTAAAAACTGTGAGGTTTATAACCCCTTAGGTTTTTAGTATTAATCCCTTGAGTTTAATTCCCTTGGGTTTATAATATCAATTCCTTGGGTTTAATACTAAAACCCCAAGGTGTTATAAACCCAAGGCAATAATATTAACGCAAGGGATAATAAACCCAATGGATTAATACTAAAAACCCAAGGAATTATAAACCCAAGGGGTTAACACATGGTAGATAAACCATAACATAAATATTGAAAACCCTAAAATAAACATGCCTAACCATGGTTGCATGGAAAATTTTAGGTGCCAATATTCGCTATTGGGCTAATTTTCCATGAATTTTCTAAAAAAGAAGATTTGCCAATTTCCATTTTTTATAAAATTGATTTGCCCAAGCTTTACAATATAAATTTATTTTTGCTTAAAAATTGCCAACATTATATAGAGAGTAGATATTAAATATTTATAAATTTGAAAACTTTTACAAATACATAAATAAACATTTTATAGTTTTCATATTAGGGAGTAGTGAGATTCGGCAATGTTTTTAAACTTTAAAATAATATTCAATCCTTAAAATTTTCCCAGCATGGTTGACAATGGTTTTTTTTCATTCTGAGACAATCCTATTCACAATGTGAATTTCGACAATGGTTAAGCATGGTCAAACATCTTTACATACCTTGGGTTTATAATATTAGTTCCTTGGGTTTAATATTATACCTTTCGGTTTATAATCCCATAGGTTTATACTAAAAAAAAAAGGAATTATAAACCTTAGGGAATATTATTAAACCCTTAGACTAAAAAACCCAAGGAATCAATATTATAAACATGTTGTAGCGACTACAACCACACTCCAAAATTTTTCCTTACCCTATTTTGGAGCGTCCCCTACCAACCTTACATAACACTTTGCCTTTCTTTGTTAAGTACTCAAGTTTCAGTGTTTTTCTCGTGCAGAGGCATCATGTCGATCATAGTTGATCCATTCCCCTCACAAGTGGCTTAGCTGAACTTGGTCCAGCTACAGGCTAACCAACTTCCCGTTGAAAATTACACATTCCTGGAGGGAAACCAACCTTCCCTCCAAGAATTCTACAATCCTCTCTAAAAGCTTGCTAGGCTTTAGGATTGCACAATCGTGCTAGCCATCCCTCCCAGTAGGATTTGCACAATGTTTCCCAGCAGCAGGTTCTTTAGCCTAGGATTTGCGCAAGTTTGGGCAGTAGTTAGCTACTTTACCTAGAAATTATACAATCCCTTTGGGAAGTTAGCCCAACTCTAAGCCAAGAATGCGCATTTTCCCCAAAAAGTTAAGAACTTGCATGCATGAACAGTCTGGTTGATGAGTTCCACCAAGGACTAAGGAAACTTGACTTGCATGCATGCATGACTTGATCTTCCCAAAAAAACAAGAGGCAACATGCAAAAGGCATCTCGTGATTCAGGGAGCTATTTTTAGCAGCGAGGGCTTACATGCAAAGTTGTTTTAGAAGTTTCCCTCCAAGTGTCGGCTTTTCCTAGATTTATGGCATGCACATCATGAGACCAAACTTATTTATTCAATGCATCAAATTCCATTCATTCACATCAATCTTAGAGTTCTGGCATCCCACAACACATCAAGGACTATTCAACACATCCGACTCAGCTATTCATGGGTAAGCAGCCTCAACTTGTCTTTTCAGCATTTCTATCTTTTTTTGTGTATTCTCTTGTGTGAGAGTTGGTTGCTTGATTTCTTTGAATGCATGTTGTCGTTTACATATATTCTAGCTTATGCTAGCTCTGTTTCAATTTTCATTGTTATCTGAATATTGTCGCATGCATGAAATTGTTTTGCACGAACGTTCGCCCAACCGGCAAATGGCCTCACCCACATGCATGTTGATCTATTTTTTGAATCTTCCATTCATGTTTTTCATGCACTATTTATCACTTCTGTCATCACTTAGTGTATCCATGCATTTCATCGACTTAATTGATTTTAGTTGCTCGCCGGTGAGTCAGGCTAACCTTGGCCCAGTCTCTGCCTTCACAAAGGTTGCATTGCGCAATCTGGAGAAGGAAGGCTCACCTTCCCCTCCAAGTCTGTGCATTTTGGCCCAATACTAGCCTCCTAGACTATTTTGTGCATTCCTAGAGGATAGTGGTTGCTTCGCCTAGGAAATTGCACAAAACTGTCCCCGGGCTAGTAGTCCTTCCCAGCTAGAATTGCACATTGTGAAATACCAGCAAGTAGCTTCCCAGCTGGATTATGCATTTCGCAGATCCAACAACCATTCTAGCCTCCTGGATAGCCCAAACTACCTTTCACATAGTTTTGGCAACCAGTCACTCAACCTCCCAGTGAAATTTACACAATATTGCTCATCCGTTTCCCAGGTATGTGTCTTGTCCTTCCTCGGATTTGCTTTGTTTTCGCTGACATATTTACTTCCATGCATGCTTCTTGTTTCTATATCTTTTAGGTGTTCATCCTTCTCAATGGCTTCCAGGAGATAAGGATCTCATGACACTGATGGTATGGTACCTGGAGAAATAGTTGAGCAGGTGCCCTCTAGTCTATCGATCTATGAAGATACAAAGTTGTATCTAGACAAGGACATCAAAGCAAAGTGGAAAGAGGTGAATGAAACATTCACAGGTACTTTTGGGGAAGACCTTGAAGACCGTCAGGTGTACATGAACATTCATAAGTCCATCTTGTATTAGATTGCATGCAGATACCTTGCATTACCATGTGCGAACATGTTTCACCATCAGAAGTGTCAGTGGGATGAAGCTTGCAACCTTCTAAGCATGATATTATGATGATATGTATCATATGACTGAGCCCATGACTGTCATGACTCTCCCGTTCATCTTTCCCAATAGTAGAGGCCACTCCAGAGACATTCTGAAGGATTGGGTAAAGGAGCCAACTCGTTTCATGATGACCCCCAATTAGGTCTATAAGATGAAGATATTGAGGAATGCATACTAATAATTGTTCATATCCACATGTCAACTAAGTGGTTAAGCAAGAACTGAGCCCTTCCCTTAGAGTTGTGTGGTCGCATTGGACCAACTAGCTAGAGAAAGAAGACCATGCAACTGGTCTAGCATACTAGCTCATCAACTGAAGGAGTAAGTCATGAAGGCTCGACAGTCACCCGAAGGCATGCATGTGGATATTTACATGTCCGCCTACATTCTAGATGCAATATGTGCCTGGCATGATTTCTTGGATTTAGAGTGGGCATGGTCACCGACAGAGACTATTGTGAGCATGTATTTCAAGTTATTGTCCTAGTGAAGCTTCAGAGAAGTGATCATATGGTTGTTTGAACAGGATCCACCCTACATGTCAGAAGAAGTGATGAAGGCATTGTTAGGAATTGCAGATTGGTATGCCTCACTAGACAGCACATTCATCTGAGTGTTTAGTGCAGAGGAGCCTCCGCATGTTCTGCCAAAGTTTGCTTTAGATGTGCTTGTCATGCAAGAAGTATCATATCATATCTCAACAGGATTAATAGCTAGGTTGTAGCGGAAGAAGAAGGAACCTTGGCCCACTCTTCCATTATGGATTGGGTTATACGAGATTCAGAGAATCAAGCAAGCAGATGTTGAAGCTCAACAAATGAAAAAGTACCCATTCGACCTCCGAAGCTTCAATCTGTATGACCCTCATTGCATTGTGAAGGATCACTGCATGAGAGTTCAGTTCAATTGGATCCATGGGGTGTGTCATTGAACTAAGGAGGACTCATGGAAACACTATTAGAATTCATCCAGACCCAATGAATAGGTCGGTTTCACCATAGAGTGGTTACTGCAGCAGCATGAATTAGCATCACGGAGAACACTAGCAATAGCAACAACAATAGAGGTAGCAGATCCATGCATACCAATGTGTGAAAAAGGGAAGAGAAAGAATGTTGACCGCATGGAGGAGGAACAAAGATGAAAGTTTCAAGCAGATCCACTTGTAGAACAAGCAACTATAGCTATTCAAAAGAAGAGGCAGCAGCGTGACAAGTGAATCACATGAAGGGAGAGGGATAAGAAGAGAAGGAGTTGCATGAGATGAGGGAGAAACTTCGGAAAGAACGAGAGCTACACCAACTGGAGAAGGAAGAGCAATAGTAGAAGATTATAGGGGGCACATCACATGCATACAGACGAAGTAGCATCCATACTCCGCACACGTAGTTGATTCTTCTGAATAGTTTCCATCAAGGGAATAGGGTGAACCCTCACAACGGCAAGAATTTTATCATGAGATAGAATAGGCTCTTGAATAGTTGGAAGTAGACATGGAGCAGTAGGAGTTATAATAGGACACTAACCTTGTGCCTCACCAAGGAGAGGTCAACGCACCTACTTCAATGCATCTAGACGATGAGCAAGCCTCAGATTACCAATGAGGAACTAAGATCCTCGGTGGTCAACTGGAAGCAAAGATGCACAACATCTCCTTTGATGAATCTCATCATAGGGTTGTGCAATCTCAGAGAGTACTGACTCTAGAAGACCAAACATCCCCTGTGAAATTTGAAGAGCAAGTGATCGTGACTGACGTGCACAAGCATCTAGCTGCATTAGCCAATGAAACTAGAGTGTATACCAAAGCCACTAGCTCAAGTGTTTTTTTTCTCATAGCTAAGAATGAGAAAATGGCGAACAAAATATAGGTGGCCAAGTAGGGAGGAGACTTGGTAACAATGTCTGCCAAAGCTTAATTGAAGAAGGCAATACTGGATGATGTGTTGTCCATGGACACAGTTATGTGAGCATTGTACTCTAAGTTTGGTACTGTGCATCAAGCAGTCGTTCATCTCCATGGATGGTACTAGCCATGTGAAAGAAGAGTATGCATCTAGAATAACATACTAATTCCATTGATAACGTGCGAGCATGGACAATGAAATATAAGGGAGCCCCACTTCACTTGCCAAAGATGATGAAGGCCAATGTGGTCGAGCTGCAAGCACGTATCCAGAGTCAGATCCAAAACTATGAAGACCTACCACAACCCATCAGTAGCATACAGGCTTCCCATGCATCAGTATTCAAAATCATGGAGGTTATAGTGAACACTCATGCAATACCATCACTTGGGACCCTCACTCAGGCAAAGACGAAGAAGCAGGTCCAACAGGAGCTTGACTCATGCTTCAACAAGCTGATGCGCACTGCCACCAGCCCAGACTTGCCTATTAGTGTAGACGTCATGCACAAGTACATTGTTGGTTCGGACACACTAAAGAAATTGATGTGCATGCTCGTGGATGAGTTGGACAAAGGAGCCCGAACAGTGTACCCAAATGCTATGGAGACAAGGTTCAAGTTTTAGACGAATGTCACAGTAGAACATACAGACACTCTCAAGCATTACCAATCTTGGAATCAATATGTCCTTGTTGATCAGCATGAGGATGTCAAGAAGTTGGACTTCTATGGTTGTCTAAGTCCAAATGATGCCTAGTTTTACTTGTCCAAGCCATTTCCACATTGGTACATGTGCATTGTAATGTTCAGTCATGTCAAGTCCAAGTCAAGTGTCAAGAGTGGATGAAACAGTCATAGAGTAGGTGAAGAGTCATTAGGGTAGTTGAAAGGTCATAAAGGGGAATGTTAGGGGTCACCCCACCCTTTGCTATAAATACTCCCTCATAACTCATTGTATAGGCTTTTCGTTTGCTAGGCTTCTACTAAGACTATTTTGAAGAAGGATTGCACAATTTTGTAACGCACCTTAGCTTCTCCATTGCATGCAACTAGTACATCTCTTTGGAGGAGTAGGTGGATGTGGTTGTAACATTCCACTAGTGGGGCTAGCAGGTTTACATGGTTGTCTTGTATGATTGTGACTTACACTTCTTTATATAATAAGAGCCAACACATTTTCATTGATATGTTGTTATTGTAGTTGGACTGCTCTAGTTGCTTTAATGATATGTGTTGTTTAACTTACGTACTTGTGTATGAACGGATTCACATGCAATTATATGAATATTGTTGTTAATGTGTTACGTATGTTGTTAATGTTGTCACCGTCCGTTTCGATTTCTCTACCAGACATCAGATAGACCTTTCACTTGAACCTTGCTATAACAACCATCACACTCATCTCAAACTGATCTATGAGTGTTGTATGTGTTATCTTACCTTGTAAGATGTAACTACTACATGCAAGTGGACTACTCCACCGGAAGCTATGCATGTCCTTTGTGTTGTGTGTTCCTAGCCAAGTTGGGACTGATCCCTTTAAACATGGAACTCACCTTCACCTCCTTCCCCCTTCGAAGTGTTGGAACCTCTCATACATCTTCCTTGACTCACTACAGTAGTCACACCCTTGCTACTGACAGAGTTATCTTACTTACCTCTATGTGACATCGTGGTCAACGAATTAGCTTATAACCCACTACTGGGACTCCTACAGCAAATGGTCTGAGGTCTAATTCAAACTTCTTACTAGGGAGATCCCCTTGACATTTGGTTGATCCAGTGCCATGAATACTTCTAGTGCTAGAAGGAGGGCTTGATGACAAGCAGTGTCCTCTCATCCAGTCAAATCTTCCATGGAGTCTTGCATTCTTCTTCCCCTGAGGTTTTTTTCGAATCATGAAGATGTCTCCATCTTGGGGAAGATTTTAAAAGTATTGTCCAATCACACGTATGATGGTGAAGTCGAAGTGGCCTGGCCTGAGCACTTACATAACTTTCTTTCCATGATTTATGAGGAATATGAGTTTATTAACGAATAGGGTTGCCTGTTACTTGCATTCACACTCCGTGAATCTCCATTTCATTTGCTGCTCATACTACCAATTGACATTGTGCATTCATGTGAGCACTTTTATGATCTTATCAAAGACACATTATATCATTTTGCTGTAGAGCATCTTGACAGGAGACTATTATAGCAACGGAGGGCTCTGCATCAATCCATTATTGATTTTTGGCAGTGCTTCCGTGACTTACAGTTTCAAGCTCTGAGGAGCCAGATGAAGTTCGCTTATATCTGGGACTGGTTCGAGTACCATCTTAAAAAATCTACCCATCCCAATACAAATCTTGGGATGAAGCCTCACTCAACCTTCTTCATTGATGGAACTGTGAAATCTCATGTATGAGTAGGCACTATCTCAATGGATTATCCACCTCCCTCTCATTCAATAGTTCCACCATTTCCTAGTGATGTTGAGGATCATGTTTGAACACCTATTCATCCTTCACACTCTACCAATATCACTCCACTCCATTTCCGCATAGATTTGTTTGTGAGTCCTTCAGGTTCCCATGTGCATTCTTCTCTTTGACCTATGGTTTCGCACTCAGGTGTTCCTCTGGATGATGATGCCTTGTGTTTGTTCATTCCAGACTCTTCACTTGTTGTAAATGAGGAACAACCCTCTCATGAAGTTGATGTTGCATAACCAACATGCGTTTTCATTCATGAAGGGTATGAGTGGGACCTTGAACATCAACACTCGACGAAGAATGACTCCCTTTCATCTGAGTCCACTCCGTTCTTTCCTAGCCTCTTTGGTGAACTTGCCATCCATGATTTTGCATGTCTGTCTTCATCCACAGATGCACCCATTGTTGATCGCTCGTAGGACTCATCGATGTTATTATGTCATTCCACAGTGGAAAAGATATGTTATTCATTGAAAATCCACTTGATCCTTCATCTATCATTTCTAGAAACATAGAGGATGAATTCATTCACTTTTCATCTACCCCTATGTTTGATTCATATGATCATGAGGATGCCAAAGAATTCATTAATTTTTTTTATTGTGGTGGTCATGATCCATTTTCTTCCAGTTTTGATCACTGTCACAAATCATCGTAGTTAATATTTCGAAGCCACCGATGTATGATGATCTACCTGATGATGAAGTTGAGACACACATTACTGTTGACACACTTAAGCTTAAGTTGATGGTTATGTTAGGCCCTCGCTCTCTTGAGGTTAGTCTTAATTCCAATCATGAAATCATTCAATCTCCCAAGGCTCCTCATCACTCATCTATATGCATTGAAGATGCACCTCATACACAGATCACACTTCCTCCACTCAAACTACATGATCCCATTTCTCATGCTTCGGAGGAGTCTTACATTGCAAGAACTCTTTCATGATGTGAGTTGTCTTTGTTTATTTCGTTTGCTTGCATGTCACAGTCAAGAGTGTTTTTATTCTTAAAAGTTGCACGTAGTGTCACACAACACCATGATAAGTCCACAGACTCCTTCTCATGCACATGTGGTCCCTTATGTCCCATGGGCACTTTGAAACAAAAATTGTAGTTGTCTTCATTGTTGTATCTTTCTTTCTTGTTGGTTCACACCACTCGGTTGCTGGCAAACCAAGCCTTCACCAACATGGGTCTACCAATGCGTCGGTGGCTGCATTAGAAGTATCAATTCACGTGATCAGACCCATGCACTATTAGTATATAAGTAGTAGTGTTTGCTTTCACTTTTTTGCTTGCATGCTCGTTTGCTTTCATTCTTTCATTTCTTGATTTTTTGCTTGCTTGCTTGTTTGCTTGCTTTGCTCTCATTTTTTCTTCTGCTTTTTCTTGGATTTGTTGTTAGTTCATTTGCTTGTTTCGTTCATAGGTTAGTTCGCTTAAAACCATGTGTGACTCATGAAACGAGTTAGGTAAAGTGCAAGAGGGTTTGTACAGCTATCGCTACTTGGCTATCATTCATCTTGCATCTATATGATTAACTTGTTACTCTTATTCCATGATACATCGAAGGAAAATATGTACTCTTCGAAGTGAACCTTGGTGTAAACACAACGCTTGCGCACTAACTAGTGTCATCTTCTCTAGTCTATTGTTTTTGGGTTAACCCTTGTCAGCTTAGTCATGTAGAGTAAGGTGAGGGGGAAAACCTTAACAAGAATGTCAGAGATATAATAAACTACTTCTCTACTAGAAAAGAATCATTTGATCTCAATAAGTTGGGATCCCTCTTCCACTTTTGAAATGAATAAGTGTTATGCAGAGTGAAAACAAAAAAATGAAATGTCAAAAAATGAAAAATGAAAAATGAATAAGGCGAAATAAGAGAAAGGTTTCATGTGTAGGGAGGTGATTCAAGTAACTTTGCATGGGTACTAACCAGGCTCGTTGGTAGCAGAGCCATGCTTGTGTTCCTCTGTGACTCAACCAGGGTACTGTCCAGGCCTGCTGGTAGTGGAGCAACACCAGAGATGAAACTAAGACTCTGATGACTATATTGCTTGTGCATTGATACACCCCTCAACTCCAATCAAAAAAACTGTGTTGCCTTGTCTTAGAATGTGTGTCAATCGACAAAGGGCTCAGTAGATGCTACATCTTACAATCAAGCTAGTGTGAAACCAAGATGAGCTAAGAACTCAACAATACTTTCGAAGGTGTTAGACTTGCTTTTCATGAATAAGGTCTATGTAAAGAGTTGGAGGTCTACCAGTGTGTTGCCAAGAGTTGTAGCAACTACAACCATCCTCAAAAATTTTGCCTTAGCCTATTTTGGAGCCTCCCCTACCAACCTTACATGACACTTTGTCTTGCTTCGCCAAGTACTCAAGCTTTAGAGTTTTCCTCACACAAAGGCAACTTGTCGATCATAGTCGATCCATACCCCTCACAAGCTGGTTACCCAGACTTGATCCAGCTGCATGTTGAGCAGCTTCCCCTTGAAAATTGTGCATTCCTTGAGGGAAACCAACCTTCCCTCCCAACAAGATTTACGCAATTTTTCCTAGTAGTAGGTTGTTCGGCCCTGGAACTGTGCAAATCTAGGTAGTAGTCAGCTGCTGTGTGCAGAAATTGCGCAATCCCCTTGGCATTCAGTCTAGCTCCAGGCCAAGAATGCACATTTTTCCTGATTAGTTGACCACTCACATTCATGAATAGTTTGGTTGACCAGTTCCACCCGAGACTGAGGAAACTTGACTTGCATGCATGTATGACTTGATCTTCCTAGAATAGCAAGAGACAACATGCAACAGGCATCCCATTATTCAAGGAGCTATTTTTAGCAGCAGGGGGTTACATGCAAAGTTGTTTTAGAAGTTTCCCTCCAAGTGTCGCTTTCTCCTAGATTTGTGTCATGCATGCCATGAGACTAAAGTTATTTATTTGACGCATCATGTCTCCTTGATTCACATCGATCTTGGAGCACTAACATCCCACAGCACATCCACAACTCTTTCACATATTTGGCTCAACTATTCATGGGTAAGTGACCTCAACTTGTCTTTTTCAGCATTTCTGTCTCTTTTTGTGTATTCTCTTGTGTGAGTGTTGTTTGCTTCATTTATTTGAACACATGTTGTCATTTTCATATATTCTAGCTTATCCTAGCTCTGTTTCAATTTTTGTTGCTATCTCGCTGCTGTCGCATGCACAAAATTGTTTTGCACTGACATTTGCCCAACTGGAAAATGACCTCACCCACATGCATGTTGATCTATTTGTTGAATCTTCCATTCATGTTTTGCATGCATTGCTAATCACTTCTGCTATCACTTAGTGTCACCATGGATTTCATCGATTTACTTGCTTTTAGTTGCCCGTCGACGAGTCGGACCAACCTTCGCTCGGTCTTTGCCTTCATCAAGGCTACATTGTGCAATCTAGAGAATGAAGGCTCACCTTCCACTCCATATTTCTGCATTATGCCCCAACACTGGCCTCCTGGACTATTTTGTGCATTCGTGGAGGACAATGGCTCCTTGGTCCAGGAAATTGTGCAAATTTGTCCCGGGGCCAGCAATCCTTCCTAGCTGGAATTACGCATTGCGCAATCTGAACAGCCAACTACCCAACTGGATTCCACATTTCATCCTTCCCTCAATCCTTTGAGGTTTCTTACCACCTTGGACTAAATAGCATATTAATATGAGATCTTATGCCTCTACCTAGGGCTTCAACCTCCTTTCTTCTAGAACAAAATTAATACTAGAGTTCTTAGCCTCATTGAACTCCTTCTTTGACATACTTCTTTATGCTTGCTCTTTTTACCACAACCCTAATACAATGTTGATTTTTCATAGGTCTTATAAACTAATAATTACTTCTAATGATTTAATTATTTTTCATATTCTTATTCAACATTAACTAATTACACATAAGATATCGACAATAGAAACATCACTAGGATCATGAAGAGACAACCAAACAAGAGATACAAATATTTTACCTTAGAAAACCCACATGAGGGGAAATTATTTAGTTCAACAAGAGATACATCTAATATTTTTAGTCATAACCAAGATCAATCTCACCATACAAAAATGTAGGTAAGCCCTTGTCAAACAAAGTTTATTCTCACAAATTTGATTTTTTTCCAGAAGAGATTAGTCCCACTAGGGATTCGTTTTGCCTAGATATCCATTTTGCCCAAATTCGGTTTGCCAAAATTTTTCTACCCATAAACTCAACTTATTGTCCCTTAG
Source organism: Pinus taeda (assembly GCA_000404065.3). NCBI lineage: Eukaryota > Viridiplantae > Streptophyta > Pinopsida > Pinales > Pinaceae > Pinus > Pinus taeda. The sequence goes on from APFE030120757.1 coordinate 96,371, forward strand.
AGATGGTCTACCCATATTCGACCTCCTTTCCAATATGGTCTACTACCAAAGATGAATTTCACCATGTGAACAAAGAATAGAAGTGATCTAAATTGTTTTTTTGTAAGAGGAGGATGATATGACTTTATATAGTCACTTAAGGAGCCCGAATTGTTGTCACTAAAGGATCAAGGTGACTTGATCATTAGGAGGGACGAATTAATATTTTGGAACCAAAATTTATTTTTAAAATCTCAAATTTCCCTCCTTTGAAGCCAACATGAAAAAACATATTTATGTTTATGATTTCTCATATAATTTTGAGGGATAAATATGAATTATGAATACTGAACATAGCTACAAAATTCAACAAGAGAGAGAGAGAGACACACAGACAAAGAGGGTGGAAGAAGGGAGTGATAACAGATGTTCGAAGAGAGAGAGAGAGAGAGTAGGGTAGTGAGATAGAGATACAGAAAATAAGATAGGGAGGGATGAAGAGATAGAGTTAGAGGGGGAGGAGAGAGGAAGGAAGAGTGAGATATAGAGGGAGAGGGAGAGGGAGAGATAAAGAGAGAGAGGAAGAGGAAAAGAGAGAGTGTTGGGGGAGAGAGAGAGAGAGAGAAAGAGAGAGAGAGAGAGGGAGAGAGAGAGAGAGAAG
>APFE030120757.1:104021-114052 GCA_000404065.3 Pinus taeda
ATGGAGGAGCTGGTGTCTTTATTCCCCTCTTGGCACTGCTGGATCAAGTTGTTTCAGTCAATAAACTCTTTCAAGGTTACTTGTCTTGTCTTAAGGTCAAAAGTCCCAGGTCTAGGGTTTAGGTCCAATTTGTCTTTGAGGTCATGTCTTTAAAAGTCAATACATGCCCAGTAGGCCAGAGGGATGACTATCAAAGTATTTCTTCAAAAGATTTCATCTTGTACAGTGAATTTTTACCTTGGATTTAAAAACCCTGTTTTTAAAGACAAGGTCATTTTCTCATTTTTGTAAAAACATGTAAAAATTCAAAATTCTTCGAAAGTCAGCATGCTGCCCTGGTCCCCTTTGCCAAGATTCCTCAAAAGCTATCCCTGCAAAATTTTTCAAGAAAAAGCATTAGTTCAACCAATTTCCGGAAAAAAGGAAACCATAAAGTCAGTAGCATTTAAATTTTGAAAAAGTGTCAAGTTATAAACATTAGAAAGAGGGTTTGAGGGGAAATTAATTTAAATCAAGCCTATAAAGCCCCCTCTCCCTCCATTTGATCATCATTTGCCTCAAAGCAATAGTGAAAAGTGATTTGGAAAGAAATTGGGTGAAATTGCAGACAAAGCCCGCGTGCGACCCATCCAGACCTGTGCGCGACGTATTGGGCAGGTGCGACGCGTCAAGGGGGTCATAGCAGTTAGAAAAAAGCACTGGCGGGACGTGTTGGGCGCGCACGACCCGTCCAGACCTGCACGCGACATGTCCAGACCTGCACGTGACCCGTTGGGAATTCACCTATAGAAAATTGCCTACACACTTCAAAACGACCCCAAATCTCCTCAAGTTTGCAGCATTTCAACAGTTAAAACAACAAGTCATTTGAGCAGAAGCAGCAGTACATTTCAGCCACCTTGCTCTTGAAACCATGTCAGAAACCGAAACCGACTATGAGCAAAGTGATGACCATGAGTCAACACCAGAGGTTGAGGTACAAAGGAGGAGGGGTGGTAAGGGTGGTCACCATGTGAGAGAGGAGCCCACCTCTTTGACCTATTTGTAGGCTTGTCCACTTGTAGTCACATGTTTCCGCTATCAATCATGTTATGAATTTTGCGAGAGGATTTCTCAAATTCAGCATCACAGGGAATTGGTCCGCTTGTTTGTTTTGCATTTGCATGACGGTCATGTAAATCTTGCAGGAGTGGATTTTACATTAACACCTGAGATGGTTGCTCAAGCAACAGGGATACCTAATGTTGGAGAAGAGTGGAACAAGCGCAAACTATTGGAGAGATTTCAGTATGAGCCCTACATTAAACCTGAATATATGAGGCACATGACTGGTGTATTTCCTTTCAGATTTTTGAGTGATGAGTATGTTCCCTTGATGAGGCTCATCATGCGCTATTTCACCTGTGAGGGCAGATTTTCACATTTGTTTTCATACCATATTCGCTTGTTGATGCATTTCACACGGGTACGGATGATGAACATACCATTTTTCATGTGCCGGAATATTGAGAAGATGGTGTCATTGGTGCAGAGAAAGAGTCCAGCACAACAACATAGGAGCATTTACCATTATGCTTTGATCAATATTGTGGTCATGCATTAGTTGGCCCAGCAGGGTATTCCATGGGAGGATTTCATCTCCCGAGATTTCTTCACAGCACCACCACCACCCCGGGAGGTTGTTCATCAGGAGGGAGGACCTTCACAGCAGCATGATATCCCCGAGGTTAGACATGTCAGCTCTCCTCTATTGGTCACATATCAGAGAGGCCACACGGCCTTATTTGCATCAGCTCGGCGAGTATTTTCTCCACATCAAGTGGAAGGGGTCTCACCTTCTTCATCAGCACCGCGAGTGTTATCTCCACATCAGGTGGAAGGGGCCTCGTTTGAGACAACAGCATAGGTATCGGAGAGGGGTAAGCAGCCCATGATTGAGGAAGAATTGTCAGGTGATCTAGATATTGACATCATTGATCTTGACACCTGTTCTCCTAGCTCGGAGCTTAGGGAGATCATCCGAGAGCAAAGGACCGAGAATGAGTCACTGCACAAGAAATTGCAGATGGAAAAATGGGTAATTAACTATTTAGAGCAGCACAATAAACAGTTGGAGGATGAGCACGAGCTTTATGAGTAGCGGAGGATTCGTGAAGACCGGGAATTAGCCCGTAGGAGACCCAGTGATTTGACACCCATAGATCGAGAGTCCATGCTTCTCCGGGTCAATGCTCATTTGGAGAGGTTGCTGGCCAAGGCCAACAGAGATAAGGACCTACTCCTGAATATGAAGAACCACTATTGGGCCCGAATGCACGTATGCAAGGCGAGAATGAAGGTGCTCCAAGGACGATTGGCCAAGGCACTAAAACGAAGAAAAAGGCCCGATCCCCTCCACATCTTGGCTGAGGATTCCTTGAAGGAGCATGGTGCTAAATGACTCAACCCCGGCAAAAATTTCAAAAAATTTTGAGCATTTTTGGTCACTTGTGAATTTTTCGTCAAAAAACAGGTTTTCTCCACCAACGAGTCACGTACCGGGCGCGACCCTTTCGATGGGAAGGTCCATTTCAGGAAAAGTTTGCATTTTTGGATTTTTCAGGACAAAATACACTTTCTCAGCAAGTACCAAGAAATTTCACCAAGTTTTGAGCCTCCAGAAGGTCAAAAAAGAAGCAAAAAAATGACTTTCTGCCACCTTTTTGACACACAGGAAGCAATCTTGGAAGATTGCCATTTTGGAGGGGCAAATGGACACCCAATTCAGAAATTCCACTTGGGTTGGAAATTAGACATCCAGACCTTTCCAACAAGCCTACTTTTGCCTCATTTGGACACCTGGAAGTGCCTCAAAAACTGCTCCAAAGGCGCACGACCCGTTCAGAATCAGGGCGCGACCCGTTGGGCAATTTTCACAGAAATGCACCTACAGCTCAGCAAAACGCAGTTTTGACTAGGTTTGACTTTTTGGAGTGGATTTTGATCCTCATTGATGTAAATGATGTAATTTTATGATATTTTGACACTCATTTATCTCTTCTAGAAGATTCGTTCATGAGATAGGCAAAAATTTAATGAATGAATTGGTTTCCTAGCTTATAGAGGCAAGTTGTTTTGATTGCCTAGATTTTAGTGCTCAGTTTGGAATTGGTTGAAACAGCTCCTAGGATAGTGAGCTCGACCCCTACAGGCAAGGAAATATGTTAGATTTCCTATATTATGTACTTTCTTAGTCATTTTCATGGTTGGACTCTTGAGGGAGAAAGCTTCTATTGTATTACTCATTGTATCTCTGCAATTTTTGGCTAAGGAAGAAAGACCAGGTTTTTGCAGTCCTTTTTGGGATTCTTGTGGTTACATGTATTGATGGTGTGCTTCTCTTTGTACTTGTAAGTTTGTCATGTGAATCATCTTCTTACTTTTTCTTCTGCAAATTAGGCAAATGAAGTGTTAAGGTAGAATTCATGGTTGCTATGCTCTGCCTTTAAGTTTGCTTAATATCAATGTTTTCAACTGTTTAAGGAGAATTCAAGGTGATTGCTTGCTCTCCTTAGCTCCTCACCAGTCATTCTCATCCATTAAAATCTTTCAAAGGCATCAATACAGTCTCCCCTCGCCCCAAAGAGCCCCCTGTGAAAACTGCGTCCAATCCCCGCACCCAAAATTGCCTTTCCCCAATTTTCCACCAAAACCCTAAAAATCCCAAATCAAACCTTTTTATCAGTTTACTAGCCTAAAATCAGTGTTCTTTATTGGTTGTCTTAGCTCGTTGAAGACCTTTTGCCGAGATAGACCGTAGAGAGCCCTCTCCTGCCCCGTAGGGCTAGCTACGAGGCTAAGTGGTTTGATGTTGCCTTGGAGTTTACCTTTTTCAGCCTGAGGTGAAATTTTAAGCGCTAACAAGCTTCATTTCCCCAAGATATTTTTCTTCTAAAGCCAACAACCTGCTCTACATAGAACCCATTTCCCTGGAATGACCTGTTGTTAATCTAGCTTGGTTAAGTTCCATATTCTTAAAGAGTTGAGCTTGGTTGACCTCCATATTCAGTTGCATTCCCTTAATTATTTGAGTTAATTCCTTGATAAGAACAATTTTGATTTATTTAGTTTCATTTACTTCATCTTTTGATTTGACCTTTCTCTTATCTCCATATTTATCTTCAAAGGCGTCAATGATTAATTGTAGATAATCGAAAGTGTTATCGAGGAACTCGGTGAACCAATCCAAAGCATCATTACCTAAAGTGAGAATGAAAATCTGCATCTTCACATCTTCATAGTTGGTATATGGGCGCCACTCGCTTATGTAAAGATCGACATTCTGAATGTGAGTCTCAGCAGTAATAACTTTGTTACCTCAAAAAGGGGGCACCTCATCGATGGCCTCAACAACTGAAGGTGGGAAATCATGCGGAAAACCATTAGTGTTAGTTAAATCACAAGGGGTGAATAGGCCAAAAACATCCATGATGTCTTGCTTAAAGGGAAAAGGAGGGGCAAAATGGATACTAGAGAGAAAGATCCTTGCTCAAGAAAATCAATAGATCCACAAGAAGCGAGCTTCTATTAGAAATTCTTGTAAGAAATGAAAGAAGAGGAGTCGCCACTTGAACATGAATCTAACTCCAAGATCCAAAAGTTAAAAACCAAAATGTTAGTTAGGGAGAAACATATGGATATTAGGGAGGGTTTCTTGTCTGATAAATAATGGATGAATAAGTGGAGTCGCCTCCCAAACAAGAAACCAAGCAAAATTTCCAGGTGCTAAAGGCACAGATGGAGAAGATGAAAGGATTAGTGAGAGGAAAAAGATAAGGTGATGAAAAGATGGAGTGATATAATGGCACCAGAAAATGTTGTTCCACTTGATGGGCTAATTAATTGCAGAAATATTAGGTGATTAGAAAAATGTCATGAGGACCAAGGACATAAAAACTCTATCCCTAACAACAATGCCAATAAATGTTGCCAATTAAAGTGTATAGCTAAGGCACAACACTCAGAGTAGGGGTTGTCGCCTTGATCCCTACTCACTCTGTTTAGACTCTCTCCTAGCTAAGTCAAGGGGGATAGTCCCTAATGGTAAATGGATGAGGGAAAGGCTTGTTGGAATAACAAGTACCAAGATATTAAGAGAAAGATCACTACCTCTCTAGACAACTTGAATTAATATTAGTTAGCAAGTGTGCTTTAACAAGATGGATTCAATTGAGAGTGATGAGGCAATAAAAAGATTATAAAATATGGACTAGTGCCTAGGTAAAATATCACTTGCACAATATGGAAATCTTCAAGTTGCTAGTTAAGCAGTGTTGCATGAAGAAATGTTAGTACTTCACCAAGGCAACCACCTTTCATAATGAGCAATTATTATTCCTAGAAAAAGGCAAAATGAAATATCGTTATGTTATAATCATATTAAAGAGGTAATTAATCAGTCTTGAGGATAGCAGAAAATTAACTAATAAAAAATATGCCAAGATTAGTCCTAATCATAACTCTTTATATTGGAAATGCAAACTGTGAGAAAATAAATGCAAGCATTCTAGAAGGAGGCATCCAAGGGAGGCTTGACACAATCTTTCTCCAATCTTCAGATCTTAGATATCATAGTGATTCTCAATCACTTAAGACACTTAGTGATAAGATACTCAAGATACCAAAATAATTCACCATAATTATGGAATTAGAGTTTAATGTTTTAAGTGCTTTATATGTGAGCTTGTGTGTGATTAGGAACTCAAAATATAGCAAACATTTAAACTTAAATTCCAATATCAATAATTGTATCCAATCCTGCTGAAGTGAAAAATCCAAACAATCACCTTCACAATGAGGTTATAACACTTAAGTTTATGAGATTTTACTTGGGACAACAGTAAATTCTCTAATGACAACAACTAGATTTCTTGAGAGCAACAAGCTAATAGTGAGCTACCTCTATGCCAAATTCCTCGAAAAACCCAAAAATATTCAAACTTTTTTAAAAGGAACTTGCAATGCAGATGAAGAGACAATTGTACCATTGTTATGATTTCAAACCCTAGTATGCAATGCTAAAAATCATCATAACTTGTAGATTTAATCCAAACAACTGATTCCCAAACTGTTCAATTTTCTCTTCAATGTATTTAACGATGAGTAAAATTTTTGCATGCCAATTAGATCACTGATTAGAATTTTCAATCCTAAGTATTCCTTCAGAAAATATGACAGTGATTAAACATTTGCAATAAATATTTTCACTTGATAGGGATCTTGCCAATAGGCTTATGCCAAATGTGAGCAAAGTTCTTAGTGCTAGAAGGATTCAAAAGTTTAGAGTGAAAACCAATGAGAATGTTTAGACCCTCTCTAATAGCAAGATCACCAGTAGGCCCACAATGATACCACTGCCTTTGCAAAAATGAAAGGGTAAACCCAGGAATTTTTGTGTTGCCCAATCAACGATGAATGGATGTAGATAATGATGAAAGGATGTTGAAAAAGGCTAGAAAGAGGCAAGGGCCAACACAAGGGTTAAGGGAGTCTAACACAATCAAGGGAAGGTTGCCTATAGGTGTAAAGAGCAACGAGTGAGGTTTGAGGGTACAAAGGGCAGGAGGCAGACCTTGAGGCCATTCTAGAGCAGGGGGAAACAAGGCTAGGGCTACAGCAGGCAGATAGGGGAAACACTGAGCTGGAGAAGGGCTAGAAGGCAAGGTAACAGGGTAGCTAGAAGGAGATTGGAGGGATGTCACAAGTTTGTTTGGGAGGTGTGGCAGAGAGGGGAGGAGGAAGGGAAGGCAAGGCGGTGTTAGAGGAAGGCTTCATTGCTTTTGAGGAGAAGAAACAAATGCTACAAGTAGTGGGAAAGAGAGGAAGGCAACGGAAGGGTTAAGGGAAGACAATGGAAAATAATGTGCAAGGCTATCATAAGGCTTTAGTGGAGAGCATTGGGGTTTTAGGAAAATCATCCGAGGGATTTGAGGGCCACAACAGAGCTTCCACAGGAAAAGGAAGATGACAAATGAGGCTTGTTGAATGCCCAAAAAGTTCACAAAATTGCAATGAAGATTTCCACCTCTTCAGATCTATAATTTAATCAAATTTTTGCCGAGTAATCCTTTATTTGTTGGCCCTGCAAAAGAAATTTGAGATCATATCTTGCCCTCCAGGGTCTAGATATATCTTCTTGCACAAAACAAAAATAAAACCCAGATCCTGAATATGTACAAAAAATAAAACCCAAAACCTTAATGTTAGAAATTTAAAATTGTTCTACAAAAAAATTCAGATCTATACAATTAAAATACAAATCTATTATATCTGAGGAGTATGAGTCCAACGTCACTCCTATATCTATAGATATAAGCTCTTCCTAGCCAGATCTATTAATTAAACTCAATATACGAAAGATAAATAATTTTGAATGAGGCACTAGCAAAGAGATCCTACAAGAGAAACTTTGTTAAATAGATCCTGGGGTTTCAATCAACAAGGTTCTTCAACTCTTATGTCCTGGGAGTTGAGTGGTCCAACTGAGGACTTCCCCTAACTCCCAATTTTTTTGAATACAAATGATTTCTGCACACACTAGATCAAATTGTCAGATCGATAGAGATATAAAATAACAATGTAATCTTAAGGAATTAGAGATACCTGCTAATTCAATTAAATTGAAATGATATCTTAGATCCAATAACTTAAGCAAGATACCTCTGTAATAGATTATTCCCAAAGGCTAAAAATCAACAACTTATAAAAATATTATTCAACAGAACATTGAGAACAATATTACCATAAGCAACAAAAGAGGAACACCACCATCAATGAAACCCAAAGTCTTTGCATTATTATCATTCCATAAAATTTACAAGAGAGCTTCAAGACCTAGTACACAATTCAATGATCGGATGCTTTGTGAGACAAATGACCTCTAATTTATAGATAAATTCTCCAAACAACTAGTTGGCTTGATCCTTGTCAAAGTAATCTCGACCGTTAATAAAGACTTAGTTATATTTTAATCTACATCGTCGATATATTTATTTTTTGAGAAATTTTAGTATTTCTCTTTAATTCATTTTTAATTAGTAAAAATTATTTATTTTGAGCTAATTTCTTCAAAAAATATACTTTCACTTAACCACCAAGGCCCAGTGGTCCAAAGTTTCTTGAAATTTTCAATATTCCCTTGGTGGGGGACCTCCAAAAACTAATTTCTCTAGAACCCACGAATTTTTTATTTGGAGAATTTATTTTCCCTGAGACTTTTTGATTTGAATTTAATTAATTAAATTTATGGCTTAGGATTTTTTATTTATTTTTGCTGGAAAATTTAATTAATTGACACATGAGGAAATTAATAATTTTTTCCAACCCTCTAATATTTTAGCACCATGGCTAAAATATTGTTTACATAGGATAACTACATTTCAACCCTAAAAGGGGGAAAACCCATTCATTATAGACCCTCAATTATTTTACCCAATTCTACGACTCACTGTGATCTAGTATACCAAGTTATTTGTAATAAAATAATTTAGCCAATGAACCAAAATTATTCCCAAATCACTTTACAAATGACTCGACTAGAACACTAGAACTTACCTAAGATATTGACGACAAAATCCACCCTAGATTTGGGGTGAGGCTGGAGGGAAAAACTTGTCGATTATTTGTTTTTAGAAACACAGATGAATAAGTGAGACGAAAAACCTCCTAAAATGAAAATCATCATCAAAATAATAGTTTTACCTAGGTTGTTACATACATTATGGTCTTACTAAGATCATTTACATTATAAAATTGTGGAATGGGTTTACTATTTTGACAAACTATTGGCTGATAATGAATCCTGGATAATTTGAACACTAGAACACGATGAAATTGTTTTTGCGATAAAAGGGGTGTACTGCTATATGGTAGTTGACATGGAGTGGTCAACATTACCAAAACCAGTTGTGAGGCTTCTTGAAGTTTTGTTACTTCCAACAATATGTTTCTTACTATGCCATGAAAACTATTGACTTTAAGATACTATCAAATGGAGATATGAAATTATATTTTACATTAAAAAATAAAATGTCGCATATTCAATTTCTGTAAGGTATCATATCATTTTTAGAGGGGAATCATAGAGGTGTGGGTGAGATGAATTTGAAGTCAATTAGAATGCAATTTTTTTTAATCTTTCAAGGCATGTTTATATTCAATGGGCCACTTCCAATTAAGCTTTACTACATTGCATTTGCATGTCCTTGTTCACACTGCTTTTAAAAGAACTTGGCATTAGAGTGGCACTCTAATTAATGAATGAGAAACATGCCACTACAAAAGCCTAGTAGCAAAAAAATTACTTGTTTCAAGTTGAAAAATCCCTCATAGACTTCGATCGCTGCCTCAAGGGAACTGGCCAACCCAGTATCAATCTTCTTATGCTCCTTGGAGGACACCCCTGTAAAAGAACACACAATGCATGTTTCAAGTCCCTTGTTTTGTCGCTCTAAAAGATACACAATAGAAAGTAGAGATACAAACACCCCCATGGGGCAATTATTAAAGGGAAAAGAAGAACTATGGAGTGCTATAGTATGTTAAAAGAAAATAGGAGAAGCTTGACCCAGAGCATCAAACGCTGACGAGTCTTTTTTGGGATGGGATTCAACATCCTCTGTTAAGTGCAGAATTCGCATGAATCTTGTAGGAAATACCATGTAACATGTATTGAGGTGTATTGCCAACAACTACTTCTTCGCATGCTACTGCTTTCATTACTAAATTTTACAGTCACATTCATTATATGGACTAAATTTTGAAAAATGGCTCTTAAAATGGTAAATAAAACAGATTAATTTTCACAAAATTAGATTGCAAACAAAAGGTTCTGCAAACTGAAGGTTAGATAAAAATTACAACCTTTCAGTCAAGGCCAACCTAGTATAAATATTTAAAGTCATGATAACCATACTATACCATTCTGATCAACTTGGGACAAAGATATTAGGTACCTTGGAATATCTAAGCCTTTGCAAAATTATTAATTATTA
>APFE030120757.1:162548-262068 GCA_000404065.3 Pinus taeda
AATAATAAATAAATAGATCAATAAAATAATTAAATAAATTTAGGTCCCTCCCCCTGGGCTCTGGTCAAACCTAGCTGTTAAAGGTCCGGTTAACCGTTACCCTGTCAATTTTAGCTATTGGAATGGCCTGTTGTCCCTATTTATTGCATCGGTCGGATTGGATCTTCAACTTGTCATGACAATGAACCACACTGGTTGGTTCGAAACGCGTCGAAAAATGATTTTTTATGTGATTTTGCTGAAATTATTCTCTAAACAAGATTATGGATCACAGAAGTCTAAATTCCTTAGGAAAAAACATAGTTTTTAAAATTGGTATTCTATTAGAAGATAGTGATGGGACAAAATTTTCAAGGGTTTTGTCATTTATTTGTTACACAAAAAATAATTTGTTTTAGGAAGTTATCCATTAGTCCTTGCAACTTACAAATATTCTCAATGAAATAGACTTTGCACCTCAATTCATCATACTATAATACTATTTAGTAGTAAAGGGCATGTTTCAATTATTACTCTTGTCACATCAATGTCTCCTGGTTGAAATCAATTATGCCATGCCATTGGCTTTTAAAAACACTTATTCTATATCATGTTAGTACCAATGCACTTCCCATCAATTGGGAATAGTGGAACTAACAATTATATGCCATAGCCTTATTGGTGGTTCCCAATGCTATACAACTTTCACACTAGAAAAGTATTAATGCGATAATTGCAAGCAACAATGTGATTTTTTTCTCCTTCTTATGGATTGTGACACCAGTGATGACCGAAATTTCTTTAGCTCTTAGCATTTCTCCCTCATTTTTGCACAACTGGTAGGTGGACAATGTGCACTTAACACTATCAAATAAGAACTAAATTAGACATTGCTTTTGTTTAATCATCATCCGTTAGGTCCCTATAATACTAGTGTATTCCATTATTATTATTGTCATTGTACCCTTTATTGTTATTGTTGTGCCCATGTTGTCCCCATATTGTAATTATTGTGCCCCATAGAAGCCCACTATTGTTATTATTGTGCCCTTACATTATTATTGTTGTGTCGGCTTTGATTATATTGTGACCCCCTAGACTCCTATTTATCGAAAGGAGGTCTTATCATTTGTATCATCCAAGAATTGTTCATTTTTGTAATGTAAAGGAGGTTTCCCCTTGAAGAGACTACGTTTCAAGTATTTTATCTATCTCTTTCTTCTATTTTGTGAGCTGGTTGCATAACAATTAGTATTAGAGGTTTGGATTCTAGGGTTTTGTTGCTTCAAACAGGCCATCGTGGAAATTTTGCCATAACTTGTTTTCTACAAAGCTTCAGAAGCTAACATTAAAACCCATTGAGACGAAATCGTGATGAACCGTGTGACCATATTTTAGATCTTTTCTTGCTATATTTTCGGAGATATGAACTGAGGACGTAAGGGTTTTTTCAAGCTCCCGAATTGGATCTTAAACAGGTTACCTTGGGAAAATTTCCATCACGTTCTCTATTAGAATTTGATTCAAATTTCGTAAACAGTGAAAGAAATAGAAAAGGGTTGTAGTTTGTTGGGTATTATTTTCATAACCTAAGGTTGAAACAGTAACACATGGCATGTCGTACAAGTCCGCTCTACGGAACGAGTCTATAATTAGGTCATCATGGGAGACTGGGCGTAACTCTTTCTTTAGGAATACAATTGTGATCAGACTTGTGGGGTTGGAAAGAATACTCATAGGGTTATGATAGGCTGAAGTTTTAGAACTTGGAGATCCCAAACTACAGAGTTATGGGCATTTCAAGATCGAGTTCATACAAAGGCAAAAAAAAAGGTGTGTATTTTCTTTTATAATTTGCATAAGCCTTGTTTGATAAAGCAATTTGAAGTGATTCAAAGGGAACTGTGAAGCATGGCTATTATTCATTGATGACCCAAAGAAAGAAAATGGAAAAACCTAGTAATCAACGTGATCAAAGGGCATTGTGAAGCATAATTATTATTCATTGATGACCAAAAGAAAGAAAATGGAAACACCTAGTAAGCAACCTAAAATATCTACTTTGACACATGAAGAATAGGAAGAAATGCAACATGATATATCATAATTACGAGACTAAGTGAAACAAATTTCTCTCTCACAAAAAGTAACTGAAGCTAACATGGATGGTTTAAAGAATGGAATGGAAGCTAAGATGGAAGGTATAGAAGCAAAACTTAAAGGCAACATGGAACATTTGAAGATAGATTTGACCAAGTTGCTACAAAAAATGCCTACTAATGGTGAATGGGTAGTAAAGGAAACTCGTGATGAGAACAAAATAAATGTTAGTCATGATTTCATAGACACTAATGTTGGATTGAAGACCCACCATGTTCCAAATATTGATATGAGGAAGTTTGATGGCAAGGATCTCGTAACATGGATACTACAGATAGAGCAATATTTTGATCGCCATAATGTGCAAAGCACACAAAAGGTATGCATTGCAACTTTATATTTGGAACCCAATCAGTTTGTACGATATCGATGGCTTTACTCTCGTAAACAAATTGTCACTTGGGAAATTTTTATGGAAGAAATGATAGAACATTATGAGGCTACAAAAAGCAACACCTTTTTTAGCCAATTGATAAATATCAGACAAAAGGGTCCAATGGTGGAGCACATTGATGACTTCCAAAAGTTGAATATAAGGGTACAATATATTCCCGAGGAGCATAGGATTGATGTGTTCATAGGGAATTTAAAGGATAACATCCAACATGAGGTTCGCCTTTGGGAACTTGATTCATTGGAGAAGGCATTCAGGTTGGGAAGAAAAATTGAAAGAAAAATTATGGAACAAGGAAGCCTACCACTCACAACCTATAAATATGGAAGTGTTATTTCCCATAGCCTTCCACAACCTACAAGGTTGACACCACAACAATTGGAAGAAAAAAGAGAAAAAGGGCTTTGTTACATTTGTGATAGAAAATACACTAAAGGTCATAAGTGTGCTGAGAAGAAATTATGTTACATAGATTGTGAAGAGGAGGAAGAAAAGGAACAAGAAACATCAAAAGAACATGATACAGACTAGGAAAAAACCCTGAATAAAGAAGAAATGAATCCGACCATATCTTGTAATGCATTGGCCAGAATTACGACTCCTCAAACTATCAAGATAGAATGAGATATCAATAATAAAAAGGTAATAGTGTTGATTGATTCAGACAATAACCATAATTCTATTCATTGTAAGATAGCTAACGAATTGAATTGCTTCCTATATCCAGGACCAGAGTTTCAAGTGATGGATGCAAATGGAGGAACCATAAATTGCTCTGGAAAGTGCCATAATATCAAGCTATCCATGGGAGAATATGTGTTTAATAGTCCAATGCTTTCCATTCCAATGGGTGATGCTGATGTTGTACTAGGAGTCCAATGGCTACAATATTTGGGTATGATAACTTTTAACTTTCAAGAAATTTTCTTGAAATTTGTTTCAAAAGGAAAGGAAGTTGAATTAAGGGGTATCACAGGGAAATTGGGAAAGATAATCATCTCTAACGGCATGAAAAATCTTCTAAAGAAAGAACAACGAGGCGTAATTGCACAATTATGTTCGCTAGAGGTTCCCACATTGGAATCATCTATTTCTCCATATCTCCAAAAAGTCTTGGACAATCGTTCCAGGGTATTTGAGAATCCAAAAGTTCTCCCACCTATTCGTGATCATGATCATGCTATTCATTTGATTCTAGGAAGTATTCCTCCAAACATCAGGGCTTATAGATATCCTTATACCCAAAAGAGTGAAATTGAACATATGGTTGCAGAAATGCTAGAGGTTGGTATAATTCAACCTAGTCAAAGTTATTTCTCTTCTCCGGTAGTATTGGTGCACAATAAGGATGGATCATGGCGCATGTGTCAAAAAACTCACTATTAAAGATAAATTCCCTTTTCCTGTCATTGATGAATTATTGGATGAATTGCATGGAGTAATTTACTTCACCAAGTTAGAAATTCATTCAAGATATCATCAAATAAGAATGAAGACTGAAGTCATTCCAAAAACAACATTTAGAACTCATGAGGGTCATTATGAATTTTTGGTCATGCCTTTTGGCCTTACGAATGCACCTTCTACATTTCGAGGTTTGATGAATTCCATTTTCAAACCCTTCCTTAGAAAATTTGTGTTAGTATTTTTTGATGATATACTTATCTACAACAAGTCTTTGAAGGATCATGTTCAACATGTCGACATAGTGCTCAAAGTATTGGAGGAGAAACAATTATATGCAAAATCCTCCAAATGTTTCTTTGGAGTACAAGAGGTGGAATATTTGGGTCATATTGTATCTTATCAAGGTTTAAGGTAGAACCTAGCAAAATTAAAGCCATTAAGGAATGGAAAATCCCCACATCCATAAAGCATATGTGAGGATTTCTCAGGTTGACAGGGTATTATCACAAGTCTGTTAAGAATTACGACAGAATAGCGGCACCTCTAACAACATTACTGAATAAAGATGCATTTTCTTGGACTCCGGAAGCAGCAAAGGCCTTTTAACATGTTAAAGAGGCAATGTGCCAAGCACCGGTCTTAGCTATGCCAGAATTCACAAAAACCTTTATTGTGGAATGTGATGCCTCAAGAAATGGAATTGGTGTTGTTTTAATGCAAGAAGAAAGACCCATTGCTTTCGAAAGTCATCCAATCAAAGGAATTTTTTTACACAAAGCTATTTATCAGAAGGAAATGTTTTCAATACTACATGCACTTAAGAAATGGTGACCTTATCTAATGGGATGACACTTCAAGGTAAGAACAGATCATGATAGTCTTAAATACTTTTTAGAACAAAGATTATCTTCAGAAGATCAACAAAAATGGGTCACAAAGATGTTGGTGTTATACGGAATTTATACCTACGGATAAGTATATCTTCCCTAAGTGGGTAGTTACACTTAGAACAACTGAAGTAAATATTCTTAACCTTTTCCTACAATAAGTAGATAAGATAAAAGAACCTACTTGTGATCCTTCACTTTCTTTGATCTCCTTTGAGTTTCTCCCATCGCTCCCGCCCAAACTAACCTCAATTCGTACGTTCCAACATAAACAGAAGACAAAAACAATTGAAGAATATGATCTATTTATTGTAAACAAATGGATTCGGCAACATTTGAACAACATTTAATCATAGATATAGACAAAAGTATTGGAAAAGGAACAAACAACTTTATTGATTGATAGAAGAAGAAGTTTGATGCAGGAGAATCCAACACCTTAGTCAAAGGGAGGAATCCAAAGCAGAGCGAAGAGGAGCACGTGGACCAGGGAGAAAAACAGGGACTTTTCTGTTTTAAAATAGATTTAAATATGGAATGGATAAAGTCTCGAGGAGACTTATTAATGTAATTTTCCATGTGTTCATATGCATGTATGCTATGAGAGCTTTAGGGCTTTTGTTGGAGGATTGATCGGATCCTTCCGTGATCCGATCCAACACTTCTTATATATGTGTGTGTGTGTGTGTGTGTGTGTGTCATGAACCTACGTTCTTGAAAAGAGCATAGATTAGAACTCATGTAACAGAGAGTGATTAAAAATGTAGTCAAATGAGAACTCGTACTAAGGCTGCAATGGCTTAGTTCTGTAATCTTATACATATAATGAGTAGATTTTGTATTTGTGGATTCCATGTGTCTGTGTTGTATCCTTTGAGTTATTTGTATATTTATTCATCGAATGACTTAATTTCCATTGGTAGGAAATTTTGATTGACCATCGATCACTTAAAGATTGATGGCGATCCATTGGCGAATGAGTTAACTGCGTGTCATGTGTCTAAAGCGGAATATGGAAAAAGCTGTGTTTAACGTAGAAATCCACCAAAAGGCAATCGAGACTAAGTTAAAGAGGAAGCGGTGAGAATGCACAGTGACCATTGGATCTTATGGATCAATGGTCCAGATCCAATCGATGCAACAAAGATCTGTTATAATCGCATCGGAAGATTGTTATAAGAAGGTGGACCACAGACCTTAAGGTATGGCGATAAGCGATTGTGCGAACAAATGTCAACCGTCAAATCAAGGATCTAGATCGACAGTTTAAATGAAATCAGCAATTGCATATAGGGGAGGTCAAAGGACGATGGTCTATGGAGCAGCGATACGCTGATGAGCGACAATACGACATCGCCAATGAGCGATGGGCCGATCGGCGATCGGGTATCGATCCAATCAAAGAAGGGGAGGTTCAGCGATCAGAGGATTCAGAATTCAGAGGTGGAGAGCTGCGGAAGGGTTTGAAGGAACAGACCTGACGGAGTTACAGTGGTGGCTTTATAACTTTCTAAGTCTAGTTATATGCTCAGAGCAGAGTTTTCCCGTAGTTCCTTATATTCTGATTAATGTATTGTCCCGGGGGTTTCTAAAGAAAATCCTGATAATTATATAGGCTCTGATAATGTTATGTGGTCCATGTTTTTAAAGTCTTATAGCCTCAACCTACTCCTGATCGGCTTTGTGGGCCATAACCCACAGGCCTTAGGGTCGATTTTTGTAAAGGAAAGGGATTTTGGTTAAACCCTAATTTTTCTTTTCATCAAAGTTACAAAGTTCAATCTTGTGTCACTCATCCAGCTTAGTCCAAGCCCTCATCACACCAATAGAAACATCAATCTAGCAGCATAACATTACTTTGACAATGATTTCAAGTCTCTAAACCAACAATATTTCTCTATAATATGCCAACTCTTTGGCTCTATGATGGGATGTCAATTTATAGATGAATGCAAGTGGTTTTGTCATTAATATGGCTTTGAATGGTTTTCCATAATTGGATGATTAGTTTCAATGTTCAAAGGGATGAGAGGATAGAGGATTAGATGATCCAAGGCTATCCTAAGTCAAGCTCATCTTAATAGGATAGGAGTTGGGTTCCTTCTAGAAGGCTCTATAAAGGAGGGATATACTCAGGATCCAATGAACATTTCAATGATTCTTGCCTAGCATAGGCTTGAGTGGGCTTAGGTGCTCTACAACGTAGCCTTAAATGGGGCTACCTGCTTTGTAGAGTACTTACCCCTGACTGGGGGTGCACTGGTGACCTAAGGAAGAACTTCAACAAGGTTTGAAGTCAGGAAACTCTCATGGATGAAAGCACTCAATGAGGTGGCATGTCTAGGGCATGTAGCAACTGAATTAGTTTGATAGAACCTATTTACACTAATTTTATCGTTGGGAGTGATGTGCCCAAATAGACCTGTAACCACTGCCCCCAAAGCATGAAGTCAAAAATGATAATGTTGAGTGATATGCTTTATGATGTGATGAGGAGGATTTGAAGCAGACGGTGACTTGCATCAATTACAATACATAATATCATGATATCCTTGAATTTTTCATGAATTGTTGAGGGAAGGCATACCTATGCTTAGCATATAAACTTTTTATTACATGTACATACATCAGATAGCCATCTACATATATAGATCCATGATAATATGACTATCTGTGTAAAGCCATCGTATAGATGATTTAGTACTCTTCTAAAATTGCATCTTGGATGGATGAAACTAGATCTGGGGTCCTCTATCTCGTCCAATCTTTTTCTAAAGTATGAGTCTAACCATGTGAAAATGTGATCTGAAGTCGAGCATGGAAAGACACCGTTTGATTACTAACCAATGATGTAAGTTGTTAACAAACACGAGAGAAATCACCAATAATGATAATGATTCTCAAGGTACTACAGTACATTCTGCATGGTGTGAATAGATGTTTTGATGTCGAACACCATACAAAGTATTTTGGTCGAAGGCCTGTAATATCAACCTGTCGTCGAAAGTGAGAAACTTGTCATTGATGTATGCAAGCCTCAAGGTATTGGAAGGGTGTTTCTAAGTCAACTTCCTGGATAATGTGTTCATGTCAACATCAAGCAACTCATCGTAGGATTGCCTCGATGTATCCCCCATCAATGACAAAAACGAGTGTAATGATTTTGAAGACAGAATGTGACTAATGACACAATGTTCGGGAATGGTGGTTATGAAAATGAAGGTTTATGAGTATTGCAAAGGATGAAGTTTACTGAGTGACTTCTCATGAACATGTTGGCGACACTGAATAAATTGGCAGCATTGAACCAAAATCAAAGTGATGGATGGTGTGATAGACCATAGGTGTGATAACCATCAAGCAGATAACCCAACCCAAATAGTCACAGAGATGAAGTGAAAGTGTCATGTTCAAGAGAGACTTGCTACCATAAAGTGATTTATACCTTTTTCCATTTTCCCTAGTCATTGCTAACTAGTACCTCTTTATTTTTTTAACAAGCTTGAGGAGGATAACATATGCTTGATCTATAATTCTACCCTTCGGGTGAATCCATCGCTATGTGATGTTTTAATGTGTCTACTGAAGGTGAAACTCAGTCTTGTCATGATGGATAAGTTTGTCGATATTTGATGCTTTAACGAGTTTAATGACAATGAGAACTCGGTCCTTTTCATGTTTAGAGAGTTTGAAAAGGGACAAAACGAAAACTCCACAAGTTCTTTTTTGTAAATTTGTCTCTTAAGTCCAAAAAAGAATAAAATAATACAAGAGAGAACATATTGATCATGTTCGATCAACGTATTCCTTTTTCGTAAGAAATTTATCTCAGTTTGGAAAAGGGTTAAACTTATACTAAGTAGATGTTGTTTCCAATCTGTTTACGAGCTAAAAAGGACAAGTGTCAGACAATCTTTGCATATTTTGAGAGTCTAAAAAGAGTTGAAAGAGGACTCTGGGGGGTTCCTTTTTTTATGTTTAACAGAGCTCTAAAAAGAGATAAAAGTATGCTTTGTGGTCAAAAGTACATTTTACGATCATGCACATCAAATTCACTATGTCAGCTGTAAACCTACTCAAAGAACCACCAAACGGATTAAACATACCTGTTTCATTGAAAAAATAGGTAAAAACTATAGTTTATTCAATTAATGAACATGAAATAACCATAAAACAAGAATTTACCATGTCATTTTACCATTTGACATTTAACATTCAGTTTTGTGCTCTGAACTAGTTTTTTACCTCAAAATTCAGCAGCTAATTGCGGGAGATTTTATGGATCATTCTTCGTGCCGTCAGGACCAAGTAGGAGATCTACATCTTCTCTTTCATTTAAGGTCATTTCTTTTCAATTTCAGGAAAACATTTTAGGGTTTTCGGGTCGCTAGGGTAAATATATGACACCCTAGGATCAACGCACCCTTATGCATCGAAAACTGTGTTGCAGAGTAGTCAAACAGAAGGGAAACTGCTCTGCATCGCACTATCTAAAGATCAGGGGTGCATTGGGCATAGTTTAGAAATTTGATTCATCATTTCTACCCAAAATCTCTTTAGTTTTTACATGAAATGGATCCTAACTAAGCTTATGGTGTGATTTCAGACTTTGATCGAATCAAAATGGCTATCACATGAAAGAGAACATGAAGAACAGGACATGGTTTCCCTAAATGATCTTGGTACTGTTGAGGCCCTCAGAGATTGCGAGTTACTCAAATATTTCAGGTTATCTGGGATGAGGCAACCATTAGAACTATTGCAATTCTTGGTTCGTTCATGGGATCTAGCAAAATAGTTTTTTGACATAGGGAACAAAGTGTTCCCTATATTGATCAATGATATTTACTTTTTCACGGGATTGTCGAGACATGGTGCCCCCGTTTCTCTTTCAAGTTCTGCTCGTGGGGGTGAATAAGTGAGGGACTACATTGAACAATTCTGTCAGCCATGTACACAATGTAGCAAATATGGAAAGATAAAAATTAGGGATGTTCATGATATGCCCTTGTGAACAATCCTCTTTACTATCACAAAGCTGGCAGGTAGCATGACACTTCATGTCGTGAATAGATCATACATGCAGTATGCGCTCAAGTGTCTCAAGCCAACTATGTTCAACTGGTGTGAGGCAGTATTCTCTTTGATGAAAGAGCAGTTGACTAAAGTAAAGTGAAATAAGACAAAAAGTTTCAGCTATGGATCGATCTTGATCGCTTTTACTTTGCAGAGAATTCCATTGATGCAACCTCAACATGTGACACTGAGTTTAGCTAGTCTTAGAGATCCATAGACGCAGATATGGGTAGAGTTGATGGCTAGACATGCTGGCCAGTCATCAATCTCATTTTCTACCACATTCTTCAGTTGGCTCCATTGACAACATATTTTCATAGAGGAGCATCCATATGCAGGGATGGATTTTTGTAGAGATCCAAATTTGAGATTACCAGTGGGTGCTCAATGGGGTGTTATAGGTAAATTGTTTTGACTATGTATTTTTCATTTTTTGAGTTTTTACATGTTTTTGTGTTTTTTTATGTTTCCAAGACTAAACTAAAAATGTTCTCATGTATACAGATGTTGGCATTGTTTGACCAATGGGTCATCAATAGGAGGCGGGTGAACCAGTGGGGAGAAATGTTGGAAGAGCAATTCTCTAGGATTTAGATCTGATCGAGACACTAGCAGAGTTGCAGAATCATATAGAAGGGTTAACCCTCGGTATACCGGATGTTAGGATCGAGGAGTTACTGATGGGACTACAGTGCCATACTATTGGTGTACCTATCCGTTGGATGAGGCTATTGTGCATGATAGCTTAGGCAATGACCTGTTATCATGAGCATCATTAGATCTACTTAGGATGATTTACTGTATGCATTTTGAGCTTTTGAGGTCAGATGACCAACACGTCTTGGACACAAATTTTTGTAAAAACTTTGAACGTCTATCTGTTTTACTTTCAGTGTTTTTGTATGGTTATGTGTAATCCTATTCAACTGTTGATGTGAATTGAAAATTTACTCTTTACATATGTCGTAAATGTCTATTTAACACTTAATTCGCTAAATAATTGGTTAAT
Organism: Pinus taeda; assembly: GCA_000404065.3. NCBI lineage: Eukaryota > Viridiplantae > Streptophyta > Pinopsida > Pinales > Pinaceae > Pinus > Pinus taeda. The sequence continues at coordinate 173,461 of APFE030120757.1, forward strand.
GTGTTAAATTTTTTGGAAATGTGTTGATATTGAATGTAATCAAAATGTCTTTCCAAGAGACGAACTCTAAGGAATATACAATGAATAGTTGGATTTCAGATGGTATAAACATTTGTAAGTTGTAGTACGACAAGTTGTGAGTCTAGCCTAATGATGATTCGATGAATGCCAAGTGAAATGGCATCAGAGATGAGTTCGACAATGTGCTATACTCAATGATATTGTTCGTAGAATGACCGATACAAATCCCTTGAAAACTCACTAACTTGCCACTTGGAGTGAATATAGCCCATGCTGCAGAGGATAGGTTTTGTGTACTACGACTACCACCATCGGCATAACCAACAAACGGTTCCAAAGATTTCGAAATTTGCAACAAATGCAAAGCGTATTACTAACCACATAAAAACTCTAAAAGTCACACTGTGACACACACATGCAATCAAAGCATGTATACAGTGTTTTTACTACGCATAATCAAGCATAGTAACATTTAATATACAGCCCGTTTCAGGGCTGCAACAATGGAATTCCATCATAATCAACCAACTCGTAAGGGCCTTTTACCAAAACACGCTTGACAATGTAGGGGCCCATCCACAGTGGTTCAAATTTTCTTGTTCCTAATTTATCAACTTCCCAATCATAAAGAAAGACATTGTATCCTTCTGAGAATATGCGAGGCTTGACATTGCGGTCATATTGCGCCTTAATTTGTTTCTTATGTGCTTCATTGGCCAATGAGGCTTCATGACGTGTTTCATATAGATGGATGATTTCTAAGAAATATGCTTCCTCATCAGAAGTGTCAGGTAACAAGTCAGTTGCGAGTTTTAGTGATGAAATCTCACATTGTATTGGAAAGATTGCCTCAAGACCATACACCAATTGGAAAGGTTTGAATATAGTTACATTTCTTACCGAAGTTTGGTAAGCCCACAAAGCTGAGTACAAGATCAAATGCAAGTTTCATTTGTGAACTCCCATCTTTAGTTGAAGCATTCGCTTAAGGACTTTGTTGATGGCTTCAACTTGTCCATTAGCCTGTCGATAATAAGGAGTAGAACTATCATGTGAGAGTCCTAACTTGGCAGTTAATTCAATCATCATGTGATTGTGAAAATGTGAACCATGATCTGTAACTACAGCTTGTGGTACACCAAACCGTGCAACCACATGGTTGAATAAAGAAGTGCAGTTGTATCACCACTGTTGTTTAATGTAGGCATCGCCTCGGCCTATTTTGTAAAATACTCAACGATGATAATAATATAACCATGCCCCCAGCCGATTCAGGGTTACATGTCATGAAATCAATGCCCCATTTTTCAAATGGTCCAATAACAACAACAGGACGCAGTGGTGCAGGTGGTAATCGAGTTTTACGGTCAAAAATCTGGTATGCATGACTCTGACAGTAGTAATGCAATTGTTAAATATGGTAGGCCAGAAGTAACCAGCACGAATAATTTTCTCTGCAGTAGCATAACCAGATAAATGTCCACCACAAGCACCAGAATGGAAATCATTTAGAAATTTCTCGACTTCCTCATGTGTGAGGCACCTACGAAAAATTGTATCGATACCACGATGGTAAAGGGTGTTGCCAATGATTAGATAATCTTTGGCTTGATATCGAATACGTCGATGTTGCAAGCGAGAGGCATCGAACTGGAAAGTTTGGGTTTAGAGATAGATCAATAAATCTCCATACCAAGGGTCAGATGGCGAGATCAGAAATAGAGACTCATCCAGAATTGATGGTTCCATTGTTGAGTCAACTCTTATAGAGGGAAGGTCGCAAAGAAGCTCGGCAAAAACTAGAGATTTCTTTGAATTGGATTTGATGAATTCCAAATCAAATTCCTGAAAAATGACGATCCATTTTGAATATCCCCCCCCCCCCCCCAAAGCAATTGATGTGACAAGATGTATGTCATAAGGTTGCAATCTGAAATGACAGTGGTCTTTCGAAGAAGGATATAATGGCGAAATATCTATACAGCTTGAACGGAAGCCAAAGCTAGCTTCTCCATGTAAGAATAGTTAACTTCTGTATCATTGAGATTGCGACTCAAATAATGGATCGAATGTTCAATCCCATCTTCTTCTTGGACTTAAACCATAGAAATGGTTGTATATGCAGTGATGAGATACAGGAAATAGTCATTCTGATAATTAGGGGAATACATTAATGACACCCAGATCAGGGTATCTTTTAAATCATCAAAGGAAGCATGCGCAACTTGGTCCCAATGGAAGGGAATTCCATTTTTCAAAAGACAAGTAAATCCTTTATCCATTTTGGCATAGTTGGGAATGAATCTCCTTAGAAAGTTAGCCTTCCCTTAGAGTCTTTGTACCTAAAGTAAATTGGAAGGTGGAGGCAGATCAAGAATTGCCTTAACCTTCAAGGGGTCAAGTAGAATTCCTTCTTTGGACACTACGAAACCAAGCAAACGACCAGAACCAACAAAAAACGCACATTTATGTGGATTGAGTCGAATTTTGTAGTGTTGGCACTGTTAAAAGATGGCTCTCAAATGTTGCGGGTGATCAACCCATTTTCGTGAATGAGCAGGTAAGTCATCTAGATAGGGTTGAATTATGTGTTTGATGTCGTGGAAGGCATAATTCATTTCCCTCTGAAAAGTTTCCCCAGTATTCTTCAAACCAAAAGGGAGTTACCTATATGTGAATGTGCCCTAGGGACAAATAAAGGTAGTTTTAGATTGGTCTTTTGGGTGGATATTGATCTGACTATAGCCGGAAAATCCATCCATAAATGAACATATTTCACACCCGACACATTCATCAATTATATGGTTGATAAAAGGATAGTTGTCTTTTAGACAAGCATGATTAACATCCCTATAATCAGCACACACTCATATTGTTCCTTGTTTCTTCATGGCAAGAATAATATTGGAAACCCAATCGGTAGGAGGAATGGGGTACATGAAGCCAATATGCAAAAAATTTTCAACTTCTACTTTTATGGCAGCAACCTTCCTTGGATGAATTGGACAGAGGCGCTGTCGTACCGACTTGACATCAGGACACATTTTAATCTCGTGTTCAACTATACTAGAATCAATACCTTGCATTTCTTCATATGACCAAGAAAATATATCACGGAATTCATGAAAAGGAGCACGGTAAGTTTCAAGTTCTGATGGAGAACAAGATTTGCCAACATGGATGTTTTCTACAATTCCAGGCTTGGTCAAAATATCGATAGAAATGGTTTCTTCGATGTTTGATAAGTTTTGTTCAGAATCGACTGTGTCTATAAATACATAATTTGAAAGGAAATCAAAGATCAAAGGGCGATTTATTTCATTTGGAATATCTTCTATGTGATCTGGAAGATGGGATCGATAATGATAATATGCCCATGGTTCTTCTTCTGTCATCATTGATTAGATGATTCCTTCATCAGTAGAAAATGTATGTGAAAAAGGATCAGAGGAAATACCATATTCTAATGAAATATCAACCCATACAATCGATGATGATGGATTTGGATTTGTTGCACAAGCCAAAATTATTGATTGTTATGCGAGCTCAATTGGGCTTAGCGACATGGTTTCATTATGCATATCAACTTCGGAATTATTGAAAATCTTCCATGAGTCAGATGAAGTGGAAGATATCATGTTACAAGTTTCAACTTTTGCAACTTCCACCGTTTGTGATGGTGATGGTAGTGAGAAGGTGACCATTAGGGAAGAATCTTTTAAGGGACCTACTCCAATGTTCTGAAGAGATAGTAAAGGTCTGTGAACTAACGGAATGCTTCCAGTTGCCTGTGAACTAGAGGCGAAGAAGGCGAGTTGATCAATTACTGTGATGCTGCCTTTATGAAGGTGAGTTGATCAATTACTGTGATTATGCCTTTATGAGGGAAAGCAATCATATGAAAGTATGTCGAAACCACATCAGCCATAGCGTAAACCCACAGTCTTCCTAGTAAAATATTGTAGTCAAGGGGTCCATCAAAGACCTCAACTTCAATAGTTACAGTTTTTCCCCCTAGTTCTATCTGCAGGTTACTTAAAATTCCACAAGGTGTATAAGTGTGATCGTCAAAAGCTTTTGACATCATAGGTGACTTTGACAAAGGCAATGAGCCAAGTGTTTTCTAGAAATTCATTGACATGATACAAGTAGATACACTTTCATCAATAATGGTTCGGTGAATGATTTGATTCAAAGAATTTACTTGGATTTAGAATTCTAACTATGCTAGTAATTGTGGCGTATAACCCGCATGGTTAAAAACTACGAGATTGGAATTTGTTGGATCAATTACACCAATTGTTGACAATAAAGCATGCTTTTGGGAGGGACAATTTTGAAGCACCTTAAGCATCGACATAGTAGAAGGTGACTGAGCCAAATCTTCTACTATGTGATAATTTTGCGTTGCTCGAGCTCGAGGGTTGAATTTAGATTTATGAACAACCCCCTTAGGCAGTTTTATTATTAACTATGGTGCAATGGGTGGTGGAATGGAGTCAGACGAAGTTGAAGTCGAAGTATTGGGTGGATATATATCCTGGTTATTCAGCAATGACAGTGGATTATCGTAATCATTACTTCATGTAGTCACGAAATATTAGTCTTAGGCTTAGTGGCGGATAGCATAAGCACTTGTGAAGTGGAAGCATGATCTGTAGCAACCAAATGAGTCTCTGGGTTTGGAAAAGGGCCTGTCAACACAATGGATGTACTAGAAGTCTTAAGAAGTTTTGAGACTTCAAAGTGGTGAGGAGTGTCTCATGTAAAGTGCTCCTCATTACAAATTAAACATGGGTAATGAGGTTTCCTAGCTGGAGAAGTGGAATCAGATGATTTCTCTTGAGGGGGAGAATTTTATTTCTTTTTGGTTTTCCCTTTTTTCTTGCTTCTAGGTTGCTTTTCATTTCTACCTTTGTCATATGACATGACATTTATTTCGGAAGTGTTATCACTCCAATATTTCTCTAGAACTGTTAAGAAAGAAATGATTAGAGGTAACCACAAACCAGCTTTGGATATTAGGACCTAGCCCTCCTAATTCTCAGAGAGGGCTCTCTCTTTATGATTTAACTTTGTTTAGATAATTGGTTTTAGGCTAGTTATGTTTATACTTGGGTCTTGATTTGGATTTGATGGTCGGATCACTTACTTAGATGGATAGAGGGATGTTTTTTACCATTGGGCTATGGGGTCAAATGTCGAGCAAACAGGACTGGATCAAGTTCTAAAAGCAATGTCTATAGGGAAAGGTAGTTGAGTTACTTCAGATCTCAAGGATAGACAGTGAATTTGGTTTCAAGTGGATCCAAAGAGAAATTAAGGGTTCCTTAGGTTGGATTGTGAAATAAATGAAAGAGGTCAACTGGGATGGGAGAGAAATTAAGGATTCTCAGATCCGGATATCAGAAGAAAACATAGAAATGATCAACTATTCAAAATAGAGTGTACTTAAAAAAATTCTGAGATAAATTTCCAGTTAATTCATTCACTTTAGATGACATGTAAGTTTGTGAAATACATAAGAATATAACAAATTTGACAAAGAAAATACTTCATTGTAATAGATCAACACATGAATCCTGTAATGCAATCTTTTTATTACTCAGTCCAGTCTGCTGACTTGAAAAATTGGTACAATAACCCTCATATTTATGATCAGTACAACTCTACAAATGTATAACAATCCACACTCAATACTACGAAATATGAAGTATGTATACAAAATTAGTTTACAAAATATCCCAAATTGCCTTGGGAATTAATCTAAGAGAAAGAAATATCTTCACGCAAGAAGATAGAGATAGATGTTCAACTGCTATATGTTGTCCCTGTTTATTAGGTGGTGTTGTCTTTATGCTCTAATATTTTGCTTTTTATTTTCTTCTTTGCTGTTTTTTTTCACGCTGGCTCTTCATTGCACTTTGACCTTTCAACTGATACTCTTTTACCTGGCTGATCTATAATTATCTTTTTACGGTGTTGTTTTCATCCTTACTGTACATTTTTACATTTTGACTGTGTATCTTTACAGTAAGCCATTCAATTTCTCCCATGTGTCTACATTTGGTAATTGGATATTTACCATCTTCCTGTATATTTCATTTGTGTCAATGTATTTGGCAAAAGTGGGTTTATTTACAAAAAGGTGTTTTACCTCATGTTGGAGGTAAAACATGTCCTCAAAGGTCTGATATAGGACCTTGCCAGTAGGCATCCCCTTCATAGAGGAAGTGTTTACTTGATCCCTTGCCACTTCTCTAATTCTTCTGTTGTAGTCATATTGTGGCATCAATTTGTCATTCATTACCAAGGGATTTGGCAGACCTTTCTGCCTCAAAACATCAAACTTAACCATGAACCTGTATATAGCCATCTGCATGGTTTGGCATTTATCTTCAAGGTTCATCATCAAATTCCTCTTGGTGAGGATCTTTTTTACCTCCAGTATTGTGCCAATCCCGTCAGGCATCTCCAGATCCTGTAATTCATATTTGTTCTTGGAGTTGAGGAAATGAATTATTCTAGTGGCCTCCTCTGGCATGTCTCCCAGTTCTGCTTTAACTCTCTGTATCGCTTCTGTAGCCTCTTTCACTAAGTCTTTTTTCTCAAAGATTACTTGAATGGATGGCCAAATATCATTAACAGAGTCAGTGATATTGGCACATAACTGTTCCTTAGCTTGGCCAAGTGGCTCCTTTAATGTTAGCTCTTTCTCTAAGCTCTTTATCATTTCATTCATTCTAGTTGCCTTATGTACTTCTTTGTGCATAATTTGGGCAATCTTATTGTCATTCTTCAAACTGATTATCTTTTATTTAATCTTGTTCATCTTTGTGGCCTGAATGGACATGTGCTCCATTTCCTTGACCAACTTACTTACCTCATCACCTAGCTAGGCTACTACTGATGTTGAACCTGTTGCTGATGTAGATGATGTGGCCGTTGGTAGTGTTGTGGAGATTGGAACTGTAGGAGCCATTGCAGCTGCCAAGGTGGATGGTACTGCAGTAGTGACTGTTGGGATCATAGTGGCAGTGGCAGTCTCAAGGCTGGCATGTTTTAGCTGTATCAAGTTGTCCAACTCCTTCTCCATCTCTTTCAACTAATCATTCAATTGTAAAACGAGGTCCATCATTTCCTCCTGATGTGGTTGGCTCTCAAGGACCTCTTTGGTTTGTGCATGCTCTGAATGAAGAAGTTTCAGTTGTTTTTGGAGAGCAGCAATGTCCTCATTCTTTTTCTTTATTAACTGCTCAGCAGCCTTGATATCATTGGGATCATGTCCCAGCTCAATCACCAAATCTTCCAGTGACTTGATCCTGTTGTCCTTGGCCTATGAGGAGGCCTTCTCCAATTTTTTACTGTGTTGTAATGTTTTCTAATAAACTTTGCAACTTATGTGCAACCATAACTTTACCTGTCAAGGTGGAATAGATCATCTCACTTGCCTGCTTGTGGAACTCAATTTGGTCAATGGGATAAACATCCTTGGCAAAAACCTTAAAATCCGTTTTCCTGTAGTCAACTAATGTTTTCGGCTGTTGGACTGTAGGTTGCATGAATGACATCTACATTTTTCCTGCTTTGATGTCAAAAGCTGACATCAATCTTCTTGGATTTGCTGGTGTCTACTTGAAGTATTGGGCATAAGTTTCAGCCTTCAACTTCTTATTCCTTAACTTGATTTCCTTATATCTATCTTTGATGTCCTTTTCTTTATCCACAGGCCTGGCGAATGAAGAAACCTCAACACTGAGTTGTCTCTCAATAAGTTGAGTATTTGATGTTGAGGACTAGTGAGTTTCTACAAAAGCTGCTATGCCTTTGCTCCTTTCCACCATTGTTCAGTGCCAATTATTTCCACTGAGTCAATGGTGTCTTCCTATTCAATTACAGGATTAAGCTTGGGCCTCTTCCTATAACTGATCCCAAAATGTTCATATGTGGTTTCCATAGCTAAACTCAAACCTTCTTCACTAGTTCTCTTTGGATTCTTGTCTTGATTTGCTAGAGTCTATAAAATAGGAGGAATATTCATTGGTTCTCCTAGTTATGGAACCTGCAGGAAGGAACTTGTATCAATCTGTTTCTCTACATCAATCAATATATTCTCTACATCAATTACAGTATTTTCCATGTCTATTAGAGTGTTTTCCAACCATTCTAATTGGTTGAAAAACCTGTCAATGTCTGGTCTGGGATGATGGATGAAAGGTCCCAATTTGACCTTTATCCTTAGCTTGATTATGATTCCATGAGGGTCATACTGCCACATAAATCTATTCTTGAAATTCATTTGTTGCAAAATCCTATCTGCCTCTAGTATAGCTTCTTTGGTATTACAAATGAAGGGGCCCAATTGATTTCTCATTTTGAATTGGGTCTTCTTCCTAGCTGAGAGGAAGTTGACTTCATCAGAATTTATAATTTTCCTAAAGTATTCTAGTGCAAATATCCTCATGGGAAGGTATTTGGGCAGTTTGTAAGCGGCAAGTTGGCATCTATATATTCTTATCTCTGTGTGGTTTTGGTACAGATACTAGTCTCCCACCTTATTGTTCTTTGCCAACTATAACACCCTTTTGATTTCTTGACTGATTTTGGGCTGAGGGCTACTAGTTAGCATATTCATAACTGGGTGGACAAATGAATCAATGAAGTCATTGTAAGTGAATACAGTGGAGTACCTTTGGATCAAGGGTGTCTAATATATAACTGATCTTGGGTTTCCTTTGGTATCCAACTTCTAAATGCTGATAGGGAATTTATCTTACTGGTAGTACAAGAACATATGAAATAAAACTAAAGAATACTTGAAAAATCTCTCAGTTGGTAGTCTGGTGAATTGTTAATGCATCCTATTTGGTATGAACTGAGAATAGTTGTAAATTATAGCAAGAGGATTTCCTGGGCTAAAGATGGAAAGGAAAGCAAGGACAACTTCATCCACATGTTCTTCTGTAGTGTATCCTAGAACGCAGGAAATCATGGTTATGATTTGTCTGCCTCTCTCTAAAAAAATGGTGGCAGCATATGGAGGAGTTTTTGTAGGAGTATGACACTCCTCTATGATGAAAGTTTGGAAAATTTGGGCTATCCTAGGAGGGTCTAACTTGGTGTAGAGGCCAAGCAAGCCTTCAATAGAAAGGGGGGTTTGATTTGGGCTTGGTTGGACTTGCAACATTTGGTTAATGGATTCTGCAGTGATGGTGAATAAAACTTGCTGGTCAGGGGCGACAATGGCTCTTTGGGAGGGAATGTAGCAAGCATGACAGAAGTGGATGATTTATGGGAATGGGTGTACTTTTGGAAACAAATGCTTGGGCAAATTAGACTCGAAAAGGTGAATTTCATCGTTCTGGTTCAAGAATTTGTCCTTACTCCAACAGTGGAGCTTTAGAAGGTAGGCAGGGGAAGTTGTGTCCTTTATTTGAAAGTCTCGGTCTGCTAATGCAAGGTGGTTGATGTCCAGGTGAGGGGTTTGCATAGGTCTCACATCCAGGCAAGTTTTGGAAGCCATAATTGGGTCTACAGATAGGAGTTAGGCTTGTAGTGGATTTAGGAGTGAGGTTTAGAAGCTCTGGTAGAATGGGAGGGTAGTTATTGTCTATAAAAGAAGGGTTTGGGTATACAAATAAATTTCTCCTCAATTCAAGCAAGTTTCTTAATTAATTTCAATTAATTAACTGTTCAATTTTAACTATGTGTTTTCAAATTCACAAGGCCATTCTAGTTTTTCCAAGAATACTTGGAAATTGATGGTTTGGCGTGTAGACTGGGTTTAGTGGTGAATGAAGAAGGTACTATGGCTTCAACTATGAATTGGTAGCTTCAATTGGGTATCCAGAGCTTCTTTAGGTGGTAGAAGGTAGTCAAATTGGTCGCAGAGGTTTAGGGTGTCACAAATGGCTAAGTAGCAATTTACAGTGAAAATGCAAGAAAAGAGCGAATTGGGGCTTTTTCGGCCTTTTAACGGGTAACAGTCACATTTTGGCGGGGAAATTTAAATGAACAGTGGGAGGGGAGGTGGTTTTTTGGGCCATCACACTGCTTTTGGAGGGCGGGCGGTATTTTTTGTGAGCACATGATCTAGACTCGTGCCGCCATGTAGTAGAACAGTGCCCAGGCAAAACCTTGAATCTCGTGTGCTCTTGGGCTTTTATCGATCGGACGATGAACTAGCACGATATGGATGTACACCGTCAAATCTAGGGTAGGAGATCAGAGGGCTATCGCGTAGTCGAGTTGCGCAGATGGAGTCGGGAAAGGGATTTGTGGGGCCTGGGATTTAATTATAGTTAATTGTAATTATTTAGCCAATAATGTCAGGATTTTTAATATAAACATATGGTTAATTAGGTGGGACCATGGGTTATGTAGCCGGGTTTTTTAACTACTGTTTTGGATTCAAAATGTCATACAAATATCACTCATTACCATACATTTTTCACCTATGCTTCCATTATATCACTCATTATTCACCACCATGTCACTTCATTTTCCCTATTGTTCCACCATTAATGGGTCTCATTTATATCTTCCCAAATATATTTATTTTTAAGCATTTTAAAGATAAATTCTTGATTAAAATTATTAGAAAATAATATATTTTTACTTCTATATGGAAGTGGATTGTTTTTTGTGACATGTTGTAGGTTCCAAGGAAGCTTCCAAGACACCTTTATGTGGCCTTGAATGATCAAATTCGAATTTGATAAGATAAACCTCATGGAGAATATCAAGGACAAAAGGGGGTTATGTGTCTAGATGGTTGAGAGATGTATGGAACTAAGGAGAGATTAGTGGATCATCATTATGAGTTTGTTATCTCATCCCATTGTATAAATAGGAGTACAATCTCCTCCATTTGTAATTTTTAGAGTTCCATTTGTAATCTTGAAGTTTTTGTAATCTTAGAATTTTGGAGTATGTAATCTTAGAAGCTTAGAGTTGTAATCTTAGAGTTGGTTTGTAATGGAGATTTTGAAATAAAGGATCATACTTCAATTTTGCTTCTACATCTGAGTCTCCGTTGAAGTGGTGTGCTTGTGGAGTTATGGAGGGCCCCCATGGCCTCACTTGCATGATTATTTGTTTATTTTAGGTATAATTTATTTTATTCTTTTGTTTGATTTCAGTTTTCAAGTTTTTGTTAAATGTTCTAATATTGGAAGAGTCTTATTTGAAAGTGTTCTTGTAAAAGAACCGTAAGATTTCAAACAATTATTAGATCTAGGCTTTTAAGTTCTTATTAGATGTTCTAATGTTGGAAGAGATCTTGTAGAATGTGTTCTTGTAAGAGAACCATAGATCTCAAACAATTGTTAGATCTAGGTTTGATTAGTTATTGAAAGAGGTCTTGATGAATATGTTCTTGTAAGGGGACTTTAAGATCTTGGACAAATTAGGAATCCTTCTAAATCTATATATTTTAGATAAGCGCTTCTAAGTTTACCTTCCCGAGTTGACATTAAATTAAACTCTAATTGACGTCATCAATTGGAACCCAACAACTATGCCAGGGGTTGGTGGGTTAAAAAGTGTATCAGAAAAATATGAAGCGGGGAGGTTAATTAGATAAAGCAGAGGCATAAAAACTTAGGATAAGGGGGTTTTTTATTGGTTTTTGAGGGGAAAGAAGGGAAATTAACCAGGGGGAAAGTGATATTTGCAATGGAGAATGGGTTTCACACTAGGGAAAGGGGTTTTGGGAAGGGGGGATAACTTTTGAAGGGTAATTTCTAGGGAATGTGTGAAACCAAGGGGTAAAGGTCAAAATGAAGGGAAAAAGGGTATTAATAAGTAATGAAGGGATAATGGGGAGATTAGAAACTAAATATGTGGGGGTATAGTGAAATGAGGGGAAATTAGTTAAACAAGCTTGGTGGATATCCTTTCTTTCTCATAAATCCTCCTGCACATGAAACATAGGATTAAGTGCGATAAATGTGCTTTTGACTCAGCAACCTTGTGCATTTGCAACCTTTTTTCTACCTACCCTTTATTTATCCTAACATTCTCTCTTCATTTATTGGGTGCATTTGAGCTTGTTGACCCTTTATTTCCTTTTATTTTGAGAAGAAAACAATCTAATTCTAACCTTATAACTTCCAATGGCTCAGATTAAACTGATGAGCTCATTTTTATTCTGTACCTAACTATTGATTTGCCAAGGTTAAACATAATGGCTAGATTTTATTCTCTATCTATCAACATGAAATTTAAAGCATGAATGAGTCAAGATTAAGCTATTTGACCATCATGGATTGTGGCATTTCTGACAAGATGCACACAACCTTATTTTGCATAGTAAAGTAAAATTAGTGGCATTTGAATTTGCACACTTTTATGATATGTTTTATTTCTTTTTGGGGTTCATATTTTTCACTTTTTTTCACTTTTTTCCTTTTTGTTTGTCCTTTGATTATTATTTTAGGACATACCCTCTTTACATTTTTTAATTTTTAATATGGAAAACATTTTTCAGAAAGCAAAAGTATGTGCACTATTACAAGACTAACCATAGCCAATTCAAAATTATGAATCCTATTATTATAGGACCCTAACAGGAATCAAGTGTATTATCAGGTGTATTAGAGGTTTGATTTGAAATAGCAAGTATTTGACTAGATGGTCTACTTGCTGTTTGAGTGCTTGAAGAACCTATCACACCGTCACCGTCATGAGAGTCCTTACTGGATGGAGGTGGTGGAACAGTAAAAGCTAGTCTGGGTGCATTTGGAATCTTATCATAGAGTATGCCAAACTAGGTGTAAATCAAGTCTAAGTATTGGGCACGAGCAATCAATTGCTCTTCAGTAGCAACTCCTCCTTTAGCCACATCCACAGTGATAGATGGAAACAAGGATTTAACAAACCACTCGGCTAAAAGTTGATCAGGAACAAAAGTTTTGACCATTCGATGACCATGATGCCACTCATGAATATGATCAGAAATGTGAGTAGCAGTGTTCTGTTTAAAGTTGGTCAACAGTTCTGTTCCATTTTCATATCTGATGCGTAACTAGAAATGGGTTAAAAATGTAGTGGCTAAGGCTGTGAAGTTTTCAAATGAAGCTTGTGGTAATTCAATATACCACTTTGCAGCCGGACCAGTGAATGTTCACTGGAAAAGACGTAATATTACTAAATCGTCATTTAGGGAGTTGGATGAACACCATAAATGAAAAGTCGTAACGTGATTGGACGGATCTTCTCCAGGGTTTCCATTGAACTTAAGAATATCATAAAGCAATTTGTGTGGAATCACCAGCCACCAAGATGAATAAAGAATGGGATCGTTGGTAAGTCGATTTAATTCCGGTAATTCAAGCGTTGTGACAAAAGGCAACTATCGATTTATGTCGGGTTGAGTGTAACCAGGGTAAGATGGAATTTCCTGGGCAATAGGCCTTTGCATACCAGAATAAGGAATCTATTGTTGGTAAACTTGATAGGGTAGGTTTGTTGAGCATATCTAGTATAAGGTTGTTGTTGGGAACCAGGATAAATTTGTTGTTGACCAAAACCAGCATAGGCTTGTTGACTAGAACCTGGGTAAGCTTGTTGTTGACCAGACGCAGCATAGGCTTGTTGACCAAGTCCAAGATAAGTTTGGTACTGTTGGAATTATTGTTGTTGGTATTATAGCTGTAACAGTTGTTGATACAATGGTTGTTGCCCACCAGTATAAGTTTGACCAGGTTGTGGATAAATTGGACCAGTATAAGTTTGAGTCATCCCAGTTAATGGTGAACTAGCCTGAGGTTGTTGGATTTCAAACACAAACATTTGTTGTAAAATGACTTGAGAATACTAAGTTTGTAGACCTGAAAATTAAGGGTAAGAGGTTGAAGGATCGGCTTGAAAAGTTTGAGATACAATCAACTGAGCTTGCGACTGTGGTAAAGTCGTAACGACAGGTGTAGTAGGTATGGATGAAACAGGTTGTATTGGTTGTGATGAATACACAAGCCTTGGTTGAACACACATTGTATGCTGCCATTGACAAACAATCATTCCAAAATACGTTAGACCTAAAGATGATGGTATACTACCATATGGTGGCCCCCAGAGTATGGAGAATAAGCAGATTGGGAATAGAATAAGAAGATTGGGAATATTTTTCTCCATATGGAGCTAATCTAGTGTTAAGTGGATATATTGGACAGTACCCAGATGGACCAGCTTGATATTGACTTGATGGATCAAACTGTTCAGTATCTGTAAGTGATGAACCAGGTAAAATTCTTGTGGACGACATGGGTGAAGACCATGGACTAGAAGAAACACTAGAGTGAGTTCCAAATAATGATTGGTAGCCCAGTGGGACGGATGGACCACCATATAGATGTGACTCAGGTGTTGTGGTAAACATTGAAGAAGTAGCGGAAATAGATGTTGTCACAGCTGTAACAGATGATACAGTTTGGGATGTTGTTTCAGCCATAGTCAAATGACCCAATAAATGTCCTAATGAGTCTATGAGAGTTTGAAAGTAAAGAGTATCAAGAGGAGCAGTATAAGTTAACTGAGGAAAATAAGGATAAATATAAAGCCCTGCTCCAAAACGAGTTGGAGTTCTAGGTGAAGTTTCTTCTTCAAATTCCTCTTCAATAGCAATCAAACCGGGTGGAAGGATTTCATCGCTAGGTCCATAATAAATTTCTGGTGTTTGACTCTGTGGTAAAGGAGAAGTCTTAACAGTTACAGATATCTGAGGATAAACTGGTCAATCATCTTCTGGTACGGGAACAACTTCTAGTTGATAAACTTCTAGATCCAAATGTTCTAGTAAAAGAACAATGGTTTCAGGATGAATTTCTTGAACAAATTCTAGTTGAGGATCAACTTCTTCTTGGAAAAATTCAGTTACCATTTCACTAAGTTCACTTTCAATGTCCTCAGGTGATTGTAAAGGTCCCACTTCAGTAGTAGATAAACTAGTAATAGTAGGAGTAATTGGAATCTCATTACGTACCGATATAGGTGACTATGGTCAATCAAATGAAGAACCTGAAGTTTTTGATGTATTGGACTCAGTTAAACGAGAATGCTTTAACTGACTAGGTGTAGTTTTAGGCGGTAAAGGCGGTTTACTTGCTCTCCTACGCGAACGACGGGGTAAAGGTTGATTTTCGTCCACGATTTCTGATTGATTTTATTATAAATTGAAATAAACAAAAAGAGTGTAATATAGGAAAAAGAATTACCAAGTATCTTTGAACTGCAATATACCGTCTCAGAGGAGCCAAGGACTTAACATGCATGCAGGTAATCTCCCCAAATGTTGTTTTCGGTGTATCACAATATACAAGGCGGCCGACTTGGTTACATATGGATGGATAGCAACCTAATGTAGTCCTCCCAAATATACCCAAAAGTACGTGGAAGCCCAATCCGTGTTAGAGTTGTTTAATGCGAAACCGCACAATGAGAGCATTCCCTTATACTTTTCGTACTATAACACTGCCCGATATACCGGAAAGTACTTGGACGAGCTATGATATAGTTACATACATTGAATGAGGTATCACACTCGGAATGTATCATAGACTCTTAGTGACAGCTGCTATGTTTAACGACGTTGGAACACGTCTCTAGCTTAGACCTCTAAATGTTATGTGTTAAGTTACAATGCTCCATTAGGTTAACTGAAATAAATTTTAGTTGATCTTGTTTAAAACTTTTCCTTTCAGGTTCACCGCGTGATGTTTCTAAAACTCCTAGAATGAAACTAAGATGGGAAACATTCTTTTCATTTGATTTAAATAATGAAAACTGTAATTAAAAGGGATAGAGCAATCAAAATCTCTAAACATGAGCATAGAGAAAATCTAATGCAACTTTCCCTATACTATTCCTACAAACACACACAAACTTCTAAATGCATTATCCATGTTTTTCTTTTCATTCCTTTAATGTTTAGATGAACATAAAGAAAATAAATGCACAAACGATCAATCAATGCTTTTCACAAGAAACAAAGACTTTACGACAGTTTCTTCTTCAAATAAATGAAGACTTTATGACAATTATTTTCAGAAAAGTAAAGACTAATCAATGTAAGTTAACTTTGGGATTGATTCGACAATGATAAAGAAATATTGAACAAACAAAGCCAAAGTGGGCATGGAAAAGAAATGCTAATTTGGACTTCAGGGACAGAGAAACATTGACCATTCAGCAAACAAGATGTGAAACAGTTTGAAATAACCAAGCAAAAAGATGGATTTTTAGCTTGACAGGGACTAGCACAGCCCTGAGTGAGAGACAATGTATTGCAGAGCACTGTCTCTAGGCTAGGGCTGCTCTGTAGTGCACTGTGTCAAGAACAACAGTGCGTTGATGCTAGAGAGCACTATCAGCACACAAATAAGCACACATTTTGACCAAACAAGCTTAAAAAAAAACTGAATATGGGTAAATGAACTCAAGCAAAGTTTGTTGGTGATGTTAAGACAAGGGATAACTACCAGGAATGATGGTCGTTCCCTAGTATGGTTTCCAATTTGTTATACAGAATTTATACCTACGGATAAGTATATCTTCCCTAATTGGGTAGTTACACTTGGAACAACTAAAGTAAAGATGTTTAACCTTTTCCTACAATAAACAGATAAGATAAAAGAACCTACTTGTGATCCTTCACTTCCTTTGATCTCCTTTGAGTTGCTCCCATCGCTCCCACTCAAACTGAATCCGCTCAATTGGTATCTGCCAGCATAAACAAAGGACGACAACAATCAAATCATATGATATATTTATTGTAAACAAATGGAATCAACAACATTTGAACATACATTCATCATAGATACTGAAAAAAGTATTGGAAAAAGAACAAACAACTTTATTAATTGATAGAAGGAGAAGTTACACCCAATGTTGTTTGATCTCGTGTCACTCATCCAGCTTAGTTCAAGCCCTCATCACACCAATAGAAACATCAATCCAATAACATAACATTCCTTTAACAATGATTTCAAGTTTCTAAACCAACAATATTTCTCTATAATATCCCAGCTCTTTGGCTCTATGATGGGAGGCCAATTTATAGATGAATGCAAGTGGTTTTGTCATTAATATGGAATTTAATGGTTTTCCATAATTGGATGATTAGTTTCCATGTTCAAAGGGATAAGAGGGTATAGGATTAGATGATCCAAGGCTATCCTAAGTCGAGCTCATCTTGATAGGATAGGAGTTGTGTTCCTTCTAGAAGGGTCTAGAAAGGAGGAATATACGTAGTTTCCAATGAACATTTTGAGGATTCTCACCCAGCGTAGGCTTGAGTGGGCTTAGGTGCTCTGCAACATTGCCTTGAATGGGGCTACCTACTCTGCAAAGCACTTACCCCTGACTAGGGGTGTGCTAGTGACCCAAGGAATCACTTCAGCAGGGTTTGAAGTCAGGAAACTCTCATGGATGAAAGCACTCAATGAGGTGGCATGTCTAGGGCATGTAGCAACTGAATTAGATTTTGATAGAACTTGTTTACACTGATTTGATCTTTGGGAGTGATGTGCCCAAATAGACCTGTAACAGTTGGGCTATGACTTTGAAATCATCTACAAAAAAGGGAAGCAAAATGTTTTTGTAGATGCACTCTCAAGAAAGGATGAGGATGTGGAAGCATTGCTATTATCCAACCAGATTGGATAAATGAAGCAAGGGACGAATGGAAGAATGGCAAGAAGTGTGGGCACTCATTCAAAAGTTGCAGCAAGATCCCAGAACATCTGATACATTTAGCTGGAAAAATGATTCGTTATGGTACAAATATCGCTTATACCTCTGTAGGAATTCCCAACTCAAACAAAATATTCTTAGGGAATTGAACACATCTCCCTTAGGAGGGCATTCAGGATTTTTAGAAACTTACCACAGGGTTAAGAAGGAATTTTTTTGGGATGGCCTTAAATCTGATATTCAAAAGTTTGTGGTAGAATGTTTGGTTTGCCAACAAAATAAAGTTGAGACAATTAAGACCACAGGTCTCTTACAACCTTTATCCTTTCCAAGTCAACGTTGGGAGGAGGTTTCAATGGAGTTTATCATACGTTTATCCAAGTCCAAAGGAAAGAGTGTCATCATGGTGGTAGTTGATAGACTTACCAAGTATACACACTTTTGTGCATTATCTTGTCCATTTAAAGTGAGTACAGTTGATACTTCATTTATGGAAACAACTTAAAAGCTACATGGAAACCCAAATATTATTGTAAGTGACAAAGATCCTATTTTCACTAGAAATTTTTGGAAAAAAATATTTTTTTGTGTGGGTACTCAGCTAGCTCATGCTCAACTTATCATCCCCAATTTGATGGGAAAACTGAGATAGTAAACAAATGTTTGGAAGGATATCTATGTTTTTTTGTATCATATAAACAGACACAATGGGTCAAGTGGTTGCCTCTGGCTGAAT
This sequence comes from Pinus taeda, assembly GCA_000404065.3. Taxonomy (NCBI): domain Eukaryota; kingdom Viridiplantae; phylum Streptophyta; class Pinopsida; order Pinales; family Pinaceae; genus Pinus; species Pinus taeda. Next base: position 191,909 of record APFE030120757.1, read on the forward strand.
GGTGGTATAGCACTTCCTTACATACTGCAGCGAAACTGACCCCATTTATGGGGCTTTATGGATATCATCCACCGTCCATCACATCATATTTAAGAGAAGATTCTAAGGTTCAAGCAGTGGAAGATCACATCGAGCATCAACAAAAATTTCTCCAACTCTTAAAGGATAACCTCACTTTGGCATAGAATATAATGAAACAACAGGCAGATCAACATCACAGCGAAAGAAGTTTTGATGTAGGTGACTGGGTATTTCTACGGCTACAACCATACAAAAAAATTTACCTTACACAATCTAAGAATGATAATAAATTATCACCAAAGTATTATGGTTCATACAAGGTGTTGCAAAAGATTGGTACTATGGCATACAACTTAGAACTTCCTGCATCTTCCTGAGTGCACCTAGTTTTCCATGTTTCGTGCTTAAATAAGGTTATAGGTGACAAGCTCCCAATTCAAACAATATTTCCAAATCTTAACAAGGAAGGAAAAATCATATTAGAACCTGAAGTAGTCACAGAAACAAGAACTCGACAACTGCGGAATCAATCAATTTCAAAGTATCTCATCAAGTGGAAGAACTTATCCGCTGAAGATTCTACATGGGAGGATGAGAATTTTATACGGAAGCATCCATAACTACTCAAGCGTTGAGGACAACACTTTTTTGAAGGAGAGGGGCATGTTAGGTCCCTATAATACTAGTGTATTCCCTTATTATTATTGTCATTGTACCCCTTATTGTTATTGTTGTGCACTTACATTATTAATGGTGTGTCAGCTCTGATTATATTGTGACCCCTTAGACTCCTATATATAGAAATGAGGTCTTGTCATTTGTATCATCCAAGAATTGTTCATTTGTGTAATGTGAAGGAGGTTTCCCCCTCAAATAGGCTACGTTTTAATTAGTTGATCTATCTCTTTCTTCTATTTTGTGAGCTGGTTGCATAACATCATCATGCTCTAACTATCAATTTTTTATTAGGAGCAAATATTAGATGTTATTTTAACTCAGTCTTATAAAATGATAAATAAATATATTTTGTTGTTGTTAATTCACTTCCACTTATTAGGATCTGGATAACACATCTAGCTCCACTTAGGAATAAGTGTTACCAAAAACATTCCATTTGGCTAAGTTATGGGTAATGGGGTAGCCATGCCACTAAAGAAGTCCCTTATGTATACAACCCCAATAGGATCACAAGTACTTACTGTAACACTCCCTATCACCCCTTTGTACTAATGTGAGTTGTGGAAGGTGTTAATAATGTCATGATCTCATTACCATATTATCATCTTCAATAAAGGTTAATTCCTTGTATGGATAAGTACAATTCCTTCTCTGGATTTTGGGTTTGTTGCCCTATGAAGAAGAATGATAATACAATTAAGGACTGAAGGTTGATTGGTAAGTTCATTAGACTTTGGCCTAGATATAGTTCTAATTTAGAATTGATTTTTAACAATTGGGCAGATTATAAGCCCACTGGTACTTTACATTGTCAATTTTTTTTTTTTTGAAAACAAATAGGACATAGATTTGATCTACAAATCTGGTCCCTATTTTAGGGGATTCAACAGAATGTTTCTCACTCATTGGACTTCATATTTTAATCCTACCATAGGGGTATCATTTACACTTGTATAGATTATAATGTCATATCTTCCCCTTCTTTGCTTTGATGATGATATTTTCAAAGGCACATGCGACAAATTGGGTCGCTACATTTCTAGTTCTTAAGGAAAAGACAATAAATTTTCCAGTGTCAAAATTTTTATTGAAATGGATTTTGCAAAAGGATCCCTTAAGGAAATTCAACTTGAATTCAATGGTTCGTCCCTTTTTCAGGATCTAGATTATGAGCATGTTCCTTTTAAATGCAATTTTTGGCATAAGTATGAGTAATTTGTAAAAAGGTGTCCATAAGTTCCAACATCTCAGTGTCTTTCAATCCCTTTGCCATCTTCTCAAAGTAACGATGAGCAAGGAGCATTCAAACCAATTTCAAGGAAGCATAAGAATCATTTTTCTAAGAAATCTCATTCCCCTAGACTTGAATCTCATTAGCATCCTCCTTCAAATAATATATATGAAGATTTGATGTCTTCAAAGGAAAAAGTTGAAGATGATTAGCCAAATCCATATCAAGTGCCTTCAAAGAACACCATTTCACCCAATGAGGAAGAGACTACATCTATGGATATTGACAAATCCCCTCCTTTAGATAAGAAGGAAGAAGAGGCCAATTCAGATAAGGAGAAGGAGGTAAATCTCTCCTCTTCCTCTCCTTCCCAATTAGATGTTCTAAAAATCCAACAATGATGTTCTCCTCCATTAACAAGATGTAGAAAATATCAAAGCAAGAAATTCTCAAAATCTTGTGTGCATCATTCTTTAGTCTCCCATGATTCTAGTGGGAGATCAATTTCGATTAAATATTAGAAATGGTTTTTTTTTTTTTACCATCTTGTGCAAACAATTTGTAAGATTCTACTCTTATTCTAAAGAAGTAATATGCTCAAGTTTTAGAAAGTCTTGTATTAGATCTTCCCTACTTTTATTGAGAAGAGGATGATTTTTTTTATGTTTTTTTAAATAATTGGAAAACTTTTCTCTAAAGTGTTAATTCTAATGTAGTTCAACTATATTTTATGACTGCATATTTTTACTTAATTCTTGTTTTGAGCCACATACTCACACATATAATTTTTTTGAAATTAAAATAAATATATTTTTTATAAAATTAATAACTATTTATTAATGCCGAGAAAAATATTTGTTTAAATTTATTAAATAGGAAATTATTTTTCTTAATACATATGTCAAGTTTGAATTTAAATATTCTCCCATTATATATATATGAATGATAAAATTTATAGATATCTTTGTAGATAAAATTATAAAAGATATATGAAGAAGGTGGATAGGAAGCTTTATTAAAATTTTAAAAATAAAATAAAATTTATTTCCATTATATTAATATATAGCTTACTTTTATGAGAAAACAAGTTAAACATTTTCACAATTTTGTTATAGCTTTTTTATTAAATCACTAATTATAAAGGAGAAAATTAAGGATAGAAAATTATCTTAAAATTTAGAAACTTGACACATTTTATAAGTCTTTAAAATGAAAACTATAAACTGATTGGTGATGTTTTTGTAAAATATTCAAATTTCCAATAATTTTTTATATATTCTCTATAAAAAATTTGCAATTTATAAGGTAAAATAATTTTATATTATAAAATTTGAGCCAATCATGTTTAGGAAAAATGGAAATTGAATTTTTTTAAACAAAACATGAAAAATTATCCCACCTATAAATACCCCTAAAATTTTCACCTCTTTTTTAACAAATTTCTACTAAAATTGAACCCTAATTTACCAATTTTATAATTATTTTTAATAAATACTTTCAATATTTAATTTTTTAATTCATAAACATAACATTGTACATCCACATTAAAAAAGTAAATATAAAATATATAAATATAATAAATAAAAAAATAATCATTATATATTCAAAATGCAATTTTACTAATAGTAAATTATATAAATCTAAGATATTAATAATTAATAATTTTGCAAAGGCTTAGATATTCCAAGGTAAGTTGATCAGCATGGTATAGTATGGTTATGATGACTTCAAAGATTTATACTAGGTTGACCTTGACTGAAAGGCTGTAATTTTTAACTAGCCCTCAGTTTGCAGAGCCTTTTATCTGCAATCTAATTTTGTGAAAATTAATCGGTTTTATTTACCATTTTAAGAGTCATTTATCAAAATTTAGTCCATATAACGAATGTGATTGTAACATTTAGTAATGAAAGAAGTAGCATACAAAAGCAAGTAGTTGCAATACACCTCAATACATGGGGAAGGTTTCCTTTCAGAAGAGTATCTCATTACCTATCTCAGGTTTCTATTCTACTTATACAATTTTAGGAATCATCAATTTCCTCTGTAGATTATTTTGAACTAAGAAAGAACATATTCATATTTTTCACTTTTTTTTATCTTTTTTCCTTTCTTTTTGTCCTTTGATTATTCTTTTAGGACATACCCTCTTTACATTTTTTAATTTTTAATATGGAAAACATTTTGCAGAAAGCAAAAGTATGTACAATATTACAAGACTAACCATAGCCAATTCAACATTATGAATCCTATTATTATAGGACCCTAACAGGAAGCAAGTGTATTATCAGGTGTATTAGAGGTTTGATTTGAAATAGCAAGTGTTTGACTAGATGGTCTACTTGTTGTTTGAGTGCTTGAAGAACCTATCACACCGTCACTAGTATGAGAGTCCTTATTGGATGGAGGTGGTGGAACAGTAAAAGCTAGTCTAGGTGCATTTGGAATATTATCATAGAGCGTGCCAGACTGGGTGTAAATCAAGTCTAAGTATTGGGCACGAGAAATTACTTTCTCTTCAATAACAACTCCTCCTTCAGCGACATCCTCAGTGATAGATGGAAACAAGGATTTAATAAACCACTCGGCTAAAAGTTGATCAGGAACAAAAGTTTTGACCATTTGACGACCACGATGCCACTTATGAATATGATTAGAAATGTGAGTAGTAGTGTTTTGTTTAAAGTTGGTCAATTGTTCCGTTCTAGTTTCATATTTTATGTGTAACTGGAAATGGGTTAAAAATGTAGTGGTTAAGGCTGTGAAGTTTTCAAATGAAGCTCGTGGTAATTCAATATACCACCTTGTAGCTGGACCAGTGAGCGTTTGCTGGAAAATATGTAGTCTTACTAAATCATCATTTAGGGAGTTGGATGAACACCATAAATGAAAATTCATAACGTGGTTGGACAAATCTTCTCCAGGGTTTCCATTGAACTTAAGAATATCAGAAGGCAATTTGTGTGGAATCACCGACCACCACTATGAATAAAGAATGGGATCATTGGTAAGCCGATTTAAATCCGGTAATTCAAGTGTTGCAACAAAAGGCAACTACCGATTTATGTCAGGTTGAGTGTAACCAGGGTAAAATGGAATTTCCTAGGCAATAGGCCTTTTCATACCAGAATAAGGAATCTGCTGCTGGTAACCTTGATAGGGGTAGGTTTGTTGAGCATATATAGTATAAGGTTGTTGTTGGGAACTAGGATAAATTTGTTGTTGACCAAAACTAGCATAAGATTGTTGACTAGAACCTGGGTAAGCTTGCTGTTGACCAAACCCAGCATAGGCTTGTTGACCAAGTCCAAGATAAGTTTGGTATTGTTGGAATTATTGTTGTTGGTATTATGGCTATCACTGTTGTTGATACAACGGTTGCTGCCCACTAGTATAAGTTTGACCAGGTTGTGGATAAATTGGACCAGTATAAGTCTGAGTCATCCCAGTTAATGGTAAACTAGCCCGAGGTTGTTGGATTTCAGACACAAACATTTGTTGTAAAATGACCTGAGAATGTTGAGGATATAGACCTGAAACTTAAGGGTAAGAGGTTGAAGGATCAGCTTGCAAAGGTTGAGATACAATCAACTGAGCTTGCGACTTTGGTAAAGTCGTAATGACAGACGTAGTAGGTATGTATGAAACAAGTTGTATTGGTTGTGATGAATACACAAGCCTTGGTTGAACACACATTGTAGGCTACCATTGACAAGCAATTATTCTAGAATAAGTTGGACCTACAGATGATGGTATATTGCCATATGGTGGCCCCTAGAGTATGGAGAATAAGCAGATTGTGAATATTTTTCTCCATATGGAGGTAATATAGTGTTAAGTGGATATATTGGACAATACCTAGATGGACCAGCTTGATATTGACTTGATGGATCAAACTGTTCAGTATCTGTAAGTGAAGAACCAGGTAAAATTCCTGTGGATGACATGGGTGAAGACCATGGACTAGAAGAAACACCAGAGTGAGTTCCAGATGTGACTCAAGTGTTGTGGTAAACATTGAAGAGGTAGCGACAGTAGATGTTGTCGTAGCTGTAATAGATGATAGCATTTGAGATGTTGTTTCAGCCATAATCAAATGACCCAATAAATGTCCTAATGAATCTATGGGAGTTTGAAAGTAAACAGGATCAAGAGGAGCAGTATAAGTTAACTGAGGAAAATAAGGATAAATATAAAGCCCTGGTCCAAAACGAGTTAGATTTCTAGGTGAAGTTTCTTCTTCAAATTCCTCTTTAATAGTAATCAAACCGAGTGGAAGGATTTCATCACCAGGTTCGTAATAAATTTTTGGTGTTTGACTCTACAGTAAAGGAGAAGCCTTAACAGTTACAGATATTTGAGGATAAACTGGTCAACCGTCTTCTGGTACGGGAACAACTTTTGGTTGTTCAACTTTGGGATCCAAGTGTTCTGGTAAAAGAACAACGGTTTCAAGATGAATTTCTTGAACAACTTCTGACTGAGGATCAACTTCTTCTTGGACAACTTCAGTTACCATTTCACTAAGTTCACCTTTAGTGTCCTCAAGTAATTGCAAAGGTTCCACTTCAGTAGCAGATAAACTAGTAATAGTAGGAGTAATTGGAATTGAAGTACGTACCGGTATAGGTGACTATGGTAAATCAGATGAAGAACCTGAAGTTTGTGATATATTGGACTTAGTTAAACAAGAATGCTTTCACTGACTAGGTGTAGTTTCAAGTGGTAAAGGTGGTTTACTCATTGTCCTACATGAACGACGGGGTAAGGGTTGATTTTCTTCCACAATTGTTGACTAATTTCATTATAAAAGGAAATAAACAAAAACAGGGTAATCTAGGCAAAAGAATTACCAAGTAAATTTGAACTGAAATATATCGCCTCAGAGGATCCAAGGACTTAACATACGTGCAGGTAATCTCCCCAAATGTTGTTTTCGGTGTATCACAATATATAAGGCAGCCGAATTGGTTACATATGGATGGATAGCAACCTAATGTAATCCTCCCAAATATGCTCGAAAGTATGTGGAAGCCCAATCTGTGTTAGAGTTGTCTAATGTGAAACCGCACAATGAGAGCATTCCCTTATACTTTCATACTATAACACCGCCCGATATACTCGTAAGTACGTGGATGAGCTACGATATAGTTATGTACGTGGAATGAGGTATCACACTTGGAATGTATCGCATACTGTTAGTGACAGCTGCTACGTTTAACGACGCCAGAACACGTCTCTAGCCTAGACCTCTAAATTTTATGTGTTAAGTTACAATGCTCCATTAGGTTAGCTGAAATAAATTTTAGTTGATCTTATTTAAAAGTTCGCCTTTCAGGTTCACCGCGTGATGTTTCTGAAACTCCTAGAATGTAACTAAGATGGGAAACATTCTTTTCATTTGATTTAAACAATGAAAACCATAACTAAAAGGGATGGAGCAATCAAAATCTCTAAACAAAGAGCATAGAGAACATCTAATGCAACTTTCCCTATACCATGATTCCTACAAGCACACACAAACTTCTAAATGCATTATGCATGTTTTTCTTTTCATTCCTTTAATTTTTAGATGAACATAAAGAAACTAAATGCACAAACGATCAATCAGTGCTTTTCACAAGAAACAAAAACTTTACGACAGTTTCTTCTTCAAAGAAATGAAGACTTTATGACAATTATTTTTCAAAAAGTAAAGACTAATCAATGTAAGCTAACTTTTGGATTGATTCGAAAATGATAAGGAAAACATAAAGAAACATTGAAAAAACAAAGCCAAAGAGGGCATGGAAAAGAAATGCTAATTTGGACTTCAGGGACAGAGAAACATTGACCATTCAACAAACAAGATATGAAACAGTTTGAAAAAACTAAGCAAAAAGATGGATTTTTAGCTTGACAGGGACCAGCGCAACCCTGAGTGAGAGACAATGTATTGCAGAGCATTCTCTCTAGGATAAGGCTGCTATGTAGTGCATTGTGTCAAGAACAACAGTGTGTTGATGCCAGAGAGCACTATCAGCACACAAATAAGCACACATTTTGACCAAACAAGCTTCAAAAAGACTGAATATGGGTAAATGAACTCAAGCAAAGTCTACTGGTGTTGTTAAGACAAAGGGTAACTACCAGGAATGATGGTCGTTCCCCAGTATGGTTGCCAATTTGTTATATGGAATTTATACCTACGGATAAGTATATCTTCCCTAATTGGGTAGTTATACTTGGAACAACTGAAGTAAAGACGTTTAACCTTTTCCTACAATAAACAGATAAGATAAAAGAACCTACTTGTGAACCTTCACTTCCTTTGATCTCCTTTGAGTTGCTCTTGTCGCTCCCACTAAATTGAATTTGCTCAATTAGGACCTGCCAACATAAATAGAAGATGAAAACAATCAAATCATATGATCTATTTATTGTAAACAAATGGAATCAACAACATTTGAACATACATTCATCATAGATATTGAAAAAGGAATTGGAAAAGGAACAAACAACTTTATTAATTGATAGAAGGAGAAGTTACACCCAATGTTGTTCAATCTCGTGTCACTCATCCAGCTTAGTCCAAGCCCTCATCACACCAATAGCAACACCAATCCAACAACATAACATTACTTTGACAATGATTTCAAGTCTCTAAACCAACAATATTTCTCTATAGTATCCCAGCTCTTTGGCTTTATGATGGCAGGCCAATTTATAGATGAATGCAAGTAGTTTTGTCATTAATATGGAATTGAATGGTTTTCCATAATTGGATGATTAGTTTCCATGTTCAAAGGGATGAGAGGATAGAGGATTAGATGATCCAAGGCTATCCTAAGTCGAGCTCATCTTGATAGGATAGGAGTTGGTTTCCTTCTAGAAGGCTCTAGAAAGGAGGTATATACGCAGTTTTTAGTGAACATTTCGAGGATTCTCGCCCAGCGCAGTCTTGAGTGGGCTTAGGTGATCTGTAACACAACCTTGAATGGGGATACCTACTCTGCAGATCACTTACCCCTAACTAGGGGTGTGCTGGTGACCCAAGGAATCACTTCAACAGGGTTTGAATTCAGGAAACTTTCATGGATGAAAGCACTCAATGAGGGTAGCATGTCTAGGGCATGTAGCAACTGAATTAGATTTTGATAGAACTTGTTTACACTGATTTTATCGTCGGGAGTGATGTGCCCAAATAGACCTGTAACAGTTGGGTTATGACTTTGATATCATCTACAAAAAAGGGAAGCAAAATGTTGTTGCAGATGCACTCTCAAGAAAGGATGAGGAAGTGGAAGAATTGCTTTGTGCCATTGCTATTATCCAACCAGATTGGATAAATGAAGCAAGGGATGAATGGAAGAATGGCAAAGAAGTGTGGCCACTCATTCAAAATTTGCAGCAAGATCCCAGTACATCTGATACATTCAACTGAAAAATGATTCGTTATGGTACAAATATTGCTTATACCTTTGTAACAATTCCCAACTCAAACAAAATATTCTTAGGGAATTGCACACATCTCCCTTAGGAGGGAATTCAGGATTTTTAAAAACTTACCACAGGGTTAAGAAGAAATTTTTTTGGGATGGCCTTAAATCTGATATTCAAAAGTTTGTGGCCGAATGTTTGGTTTTCCAACAAAATAAAGTTGAGACAATTAAGACCCCAAGTCTATTACAACCTTTATCCATTCCAAGTCAATGTTGGGAGGAGGTTTCAATGGAGTTTATCATAGGTTTATCCAAGTTCGAAGGAAAGAGTATCATCATGGTGGTAGTTGATAGACTTACCAAGTATACACACTTTTGTGCATTATCTCATCCATTTAAAGCGAGTACAATTGCTACTTCATTTATGGAAACAATTTAAAAGCTACATGGAAACCCAAAGATTATTGTAAGTGACAAAGATCCTATTTTCACCGAAATTTTTGGACAGAATTTTTTTTTTGTGTGGGTACGCGGTTAGCTCATAGCTCATCTTATCATCCTCAATCTGATGGGAAAACTGAGATATTAAACAAATGTTTGGAAGGATATCTCCATTGTTTTGTATCATATAAACAGACACAATGGGTCAAGTGGTTGCCTCTGGTTGAATGGTGGGATAATACTTCCTTCCATATTGTAGCAAAACTGACCCCATTTATGGCGCTTTATGGATATCATCCACCATCCATCACATAATATTTAAGAGAAAATTCTAAGGTTCAAGCAGTGGAAGATCACATCGAGCATCAACACAAATTTCTCCAACTCTTAAAGGATAACCTCACTTTGGCACAAAATAGAATGAAACACTAGGTAGATAAACATCAAAGCAAAAGAAGTTTTGATGTAGGTGACTAGGTATTTCTACGACTACAACCATACAAAAAAATGTACCTCACACAATCTAAGAAGGATAATAAATTATCACCAAAGTATTATGGTTTGTACAAGGTGTTGCAAAAGATTGGTACTATGGCATACAACTTGGAACTTCCTGCATCTTCCCGAGTGCACCTAGTTTTCCATGTTTCATGCTTAAAGAAGGTTATAGGTGACAAGCTCCCAATTCAAACAATATTTCCAGAGCTTGACAAGGAAGGAAAAATCATATTAGAACCTGAAGCAGTCACAGAAACAAGAACTCGACAATTGCGAAATCGATCAATTTCAAAGTATCTCATCAAGTGGAAGAACTTACCAGCTGAAGATTCTACATGAGAGGATGAGAATTTTATACGGAAGCATCCATAACTACTCAAATGTTGAGGAAAACACTTTTTTGAAGGAGAGGGGCATGTTAGGTCCCTATAATACTAGTGTATTCCCTTATTATTGTTGTCATTGTACCCCTTATTGTTATTGTTGTGCCCATGTTATCCCCATATTGTTATTATTGTGCTCAGAAGCCCACTATTGTTATTTTTGTGCACTTACATTATTGATATTGTATAGGCTCTGATTATATTGTGACCCCTTAGACTCCTATATATAGAAATGAGGTCTTGTCATTTGTATCATCCAAGAATTGTTCATTTGTGTAATGTAAAGGAGGTTTCCCCCTCAAAGAGGCTACATTTTATTCATTGATCTATCTCTTTCTTCTATTTTGTGAGCTGGTTGCATAATATCATCATGCTCTAACTATCAATTTTTTATTTGGAGAAAATATTAGATGTTATTTTAACTCAATCTTATAAAATGATAAATAAATATATTTTGTTGTTGTTAATTCACTTCCACTTATTAGGATGTGGATAACACATCTAGCTCCACTTAGGAATAAGTGTTACCGAAAACATTCCATTTGGCTAAGTTATGGGTAATGGGGTAGCTATGCCACTAAAGAAGTCCCTTATGTATACAACCCCAATAGGATCACAAAGTATTTACTGTAACACTCCCTATCACCCCTTTGTACTAATGTGAGTTGTGGAAGGTGTTAATAATGCCGTGATCTCATTACCGTATTATCATCTTCAATAAAGGTTAATTCCTCGTATGGATAAGTACAATTCCTTCTCTGGATTTTGGGTTTGTTGCCCCTGCGAAGAAGAATGATAATACAATTAAGGAATGAAGGTTGATTAGTAAGTTCATTAGACTTTGGCCTAGATATAGTTCTAATTTAGAATTGATTTTTAACAATTGGGTAGATTATAAGCCCACTGGTACTTTACATTGTCAAAAAAAAAAATCTTTTGTTTTTGAAAGCAAATAGGACATAGATTTTATCTACAAATCTGGTCCCTATTTCAGGGGATTTAACGAAATGTTTCTCACTCGTTGGACTTCATATTTTAATCCTACCATAGGGGTATCATTTGTGCTTGTATAGATTATAATGTCATATTTTCCCCTTCTTTGCTTTGATGATGATATTTTCAAATGCACATGTGACAAATTGGGTCGCTACATTTCTAGTTCTTAAGGAAAAGACAATAAATTTTCTCGTGTCAGAATTGTTATTGAAATGGATTTTGCAAAAGGATCCCCTAAGGAAATTCAACTTGAATTCAATGGTTAGTCCCTTTTTCAGGATCTGTATTATGAGCATGTTCCTTTTAAATGCAATTTTTGGCATAATTATGAGTAATTTGTAAAAATGTGTCCAAAAGCTCCAACATCTCAGTGTCTTTTAATCCCTTTGCCATCTTCTCAAAGTAATGATGAGCAAGGAGCATTCAAACCAATTTCAAGGAAGCATAAGAATCATTTTTCTAAGAAGTCTCATTCCCCCAGACTTGAATCTCATTAGCATCCTCCTTCAAATAATATATATGAAGATTTGATGTCTTTAGAGGAAAAAGTTGAAGATGATTAGCCAAATCCATATCAAGTGCCTTCAAAGAACACCATTTTACCCAATGAGGAAGAGACTACATCTATGGATATTGATAAATCCCCTCCTTTAGATAAGAAGGAAGAAGAGGCCAATTCAGAGAAGGAGAAGGAGGTCAATCTCTCGTCTTCCTCTCCTTCCCATTTAGATGTTCTAAAAATCCAACAATGATCTTCTCCACCATTAACAAGATGTAGAAAATATCAAAGCAAGAAATTCTCAAAATCTTGTGCACATCATTCTTTGGTCTCCCATGATTCTAGTGGGAGATCAATTTCGATTAAATATTAGAAATGGTTTTTTTTTACCATCTTGTGCAAACAATTTGTAAGATTCTACTCTTATTCTAAAGAAGTAATATGCTCAAGTTTTAGAAAGTCTTGTATTAGATATTCCCTTCTTTTATTGAGAAGAAGATGTTTTTTTTTATGTTTTTTTAAATAATTGGAAAACTTTTCTCTAAAGTGTTGATTCTAATGTAGTTCAACTATATTTTATGACTGCATATTTTTACTTAATTCTTGTTTTGAGCCACATACTCACACATATAATTTTTTTGAAATAAAATAAATATCTTTTTATACATTAATAAACGTTTTTTAATGCTTGAGAACAATATTGTTAAATTATTAATAGGAAATTATTTTCTAATCACCTATGCACGTTTGAATTAAAATATCCCCATATATAATATTATAAATTTATAATATTTTGTAAATAATATTATAAATAATATAGAAGAAACTAGGTGTTAGGGAGCTTATTAAATTAAAAAATAAAATAAAATTTATTTCCATTATATTAATATATAGCTTACTTTTATGAGAAAACAAGTTAAACATTTTCACAATTTTGTTATAGCTTTTTTATTAAATCACTAATTATAAAGGAGAAAATTAAGGATAGAAAATTATCTTAAAATTTAGAAACTTGACACATTTTATAAGTCTTTAAAATGAAAACTATAAACTGATTGGTGATGTTTTTGTAAAATATTCAAATTTCCAATAATTTTTTATATATTCTCTATAAAAAATTTGCAATTTATAAGGTAAAATAATTTTATATTAATAACAATTTGAGCCAATCATGTTTGGAAAAATGGATATTGAATTTTTTTTAAACAAAACCATGGAAAAATTAATCCCACCTAATAAATATCCCTAAATTTTCACCTCTTTTTTAACAATTCTACTAAACTGAACCCTAATTTACCCTTTATATTTATTTTTTTAACTACAATACTTCAATAATTTTAATCATAAACATAACATTGTACATCCACATAAAAAATAAATATAAAATAATATAAATATAATAAATAAAAATAATCATTATATATTCAAAATGCAATTTTACTAATAGTAAATTATATAAATCTAAGATATTAATAATTAATAATTTTGCAAAGGCTTAGATATTCCAAGGTAAGTTGATCAGCATGGTATAGTATGGTTGTGATGACTTCAAAGATTTATACTAGGTTGACCTTGACTGAAAGGCTGTAATTTTTATCTAGCCCTCAGTTTGCAGAGCCTTTTATCTGCAATCTAATTTTGTGAAAATTAATCGGTTTTATTTACCATTTTAAGAGTCATTTATCAAAATTTAGTCCATATAACGAATGTGATTGTAACATTTAGTAATGAAAGAAGTAGCATACAAAAGCAAGTAGTTGCAATACACCTCAATACATGGGGAAGGTTTCCTTTCAGAAGAGTGTCTCATTACCTATCTCAGGTTTCTATTCTACTTATACAATTTTAGGAATCATCAATTTCCTCTGTAGATTATTTTGAACTAAGAAAGAACATATGTTGTATTGTATGGTAAATTTATCTTCTTAACATCCTGACTTTGTATTGTGTTCCATGAGTTCCATGAACCAATGGTGTTGTGATAGCGGTTTTGCAAGGTATAAAATGGAAATCGAGTGGTGCGGGTCACAAGGCTCTGCAAAAATATCGATGTATCACAGAAAGTCTTTTAGACTTGACATCATCTTTTAGTGGTACTCTTACCCAAGATAGTGTACCTGATATGAAATCGGATTGCAGTGTGCATACAACATCACCCATGAGTGTACTTAACCATAAAAGAGACAAATCTTCTTAAACATATTCTCTTAGGTCTTGCTTGATGCACGGAAAGTTCAATTTTAAGAAATTTATTTAATTTTTTCCTACAATTTGAAATAAAAATTCTAACCTGAAAAATATTTTTATAAATGTCATGTTTTAGGTTAAGTTTTTATCTTTATTTTCTTATTAGGATATTTAAGATTTATTCAAGGATATGTAAGAGTTATTCAACAAATATATGTAGCTTTTTTTTAATAATTCTCATTAGTTAGTAGTAGATAGTTATTGGATACAAAAATGTCGACTTTATAAGATTATTACTGAGAGTTTATTAATGATGTGACCACAAATATCTTGAGTTTCACTATTGATTATTTATTTATGTAGATGGAAGGCTATAAAATAGTTTGTTGTTTTTTGAGTTTTTCTCAATGAAAGGCCATCCCATCCTGAGAGGCAAGTGAGCATTGCTTTCTTTCTTCTAATTATTGTAACACATGGATATATTTCTCATATTTAATGTGATTTATCTCTTATATTTGGTTTCTATAATTATATTATATGTATACAGGATTGTGTTTCAAGTCTAGGGGTTAAGAGACACTGTGCACATGATATCAAAGTTGTTTCCTAAACTATTACACCTCCAAATTTTCACAAATTTCTTTTAGGCTAGAGATGCATTTTCACATTCTAAAATAGAACACATATCTCCCATTTTACCATGCTTGAAGATATGACAATTATATCTACTTGTTTATTTTTAATTCTAGTTTGAAGTCACTCTTTCGTTAATCTTTAACAAACTTGCATTATAAAAAAATGGATAAATCATTTGATACACAAATGAAATTTCACCCCTTATGATTTTTTGATATTTACATTGTTTATATAAATGTTTGGAACTTGATAAAGAAATAATGTTGAATTCACATGTTTTCTCTCGCTTTACTATTTTTCCATTGCTTTAGTGTAGCTCAGTGTTCGTATAAAATAAGACAATTTCCTGTCTTTATAAATTCCATTTGATTTTTGTAAATTTTAAGTAGATGAGTTTTCTTTTCTTTTCTTTTATTTCAAGCTTATTTTTCCTTGATTTGAAAAGTCTGGAGTAATAATCAAATATATTGCCTATACATAATCAATATCACACAATTGAGTTGAGCATTTAATGAGTTTGTTGATTTGATTATGCTTCTTACAAATTATTAGTTTTTGAGAAGAATTGGAACAACAAACTAAAATGCAACACTCTTGTCCATTTTCAAACCCTACCTTCCAACTTGTTATGGTTGTAAGTGCTAGTTCTAGACAACAGACACAACAACATGCAATTTTATGCCAAATTTTTCTAATAAATACTAAGCTACCATGCAGTCCTGTTTTCCATTGACTTTTGTGGTTGTAAAAACTATTGCTAAAATTCTTTAATTTCTTTAATTATATTTTTTTTTAAAGGCAAAAAATGGTTTTTAAAATTAATGTTCTATTAGAAGATAGTGATGGGACAAAAATTTCAAGGGTTTTGTCATTTATTTGTTACACAAAAAATAAAAATAAAATTAGGAAGTTACTCATTAGTCCTTGCAACTTATAGATATTCTCAATGAAATAGACTTTGCACCTCAATTCATCATACTATAATACTATTTAGTAGTGAAGGGCATGTTTCAATTATTACTCTTGTCACATCAATGTCTCTTGGTTGACATCAATTATGTCATGCCATTGGCTTTTAAAAACAATTATTCTTTATCATGTTAGTACCAATGCACTTCCCATCAACAATTGGGAATAGTGGAACTCACAATTATATGCCCTAGCCTTATTGGTGGTTCCCAATGCTATACAACTTTCACACTAGAAAAGTCATAATGTGATAATTGTAAACAACAATATGATTATTTTCTCCTTCTTATGGATTGTGACACTAGTGATAATCAAAATTTCTTTAGCTCTTGGCATTGCTCCCTCATTTGTGCATAACTGGTAGGTGAACAATGTGCACTTAACACTATCAAGTAAGAACTAAATTAGACATCACTTTTGTTTAATCATCATCATGCTTTAACCATCAAATTTTTTATTAGGTGCGACTATTAGATGCCATTTTAACTCAATCTTACAAAATGTTAAATAAATATATTTTGTTGTTTCTAATTCACTTCCATTTATTAGGATGTGGATAACACATCTAGATTCACTTAGGAGTAAGTGCTACCAACAACATTCCATTTGGCTAAGAAGTTATGGGTAATGGGGTAGCTATTCCACTAAAGAAGTCCCTGATTTGCACATAGCCACAATTGGATCACAAGTACTTATTGTAAAGTATCACCCCTTTGTACTAATGTGGGTTGTAGAAGGTGTTAATAATGTCATGATCTCATTACCATATTATCATCTTCAATAAAGATTAATTCCTTGTATGGATAAACACACATAAAAACTTAAATATTAATATATGAATTGAATACTTTATTTATTTTTTAAATTATATTTGTAATCATTTTTTATGGAATGAAAACATATCAATTTTCTCAAACAATTTTCTTTTAAATTATATGTAAAATTAAATTAAATGATAACTTATCCCAAATTAAAACTATCATCCTATTTTTAAAGAATTCCATCAATAACTTTCTAGAAGCAATGAATTTCCATCCATCCCTTTCTAACAACATGAATTTCCATGTTTTTCCTATCAATATTGTCACGTGCGCATCAGCTTAAAATAATTATTATTTTAATAAAGCAAACATGTTTATCTACATTTGTCTTGTGATTAAAGCTTCTGAAGTTTTAAACATATGTTTATGAAAGATGTGATTGTAGTGGCTGCTTATTTGTCACACCCCATGGTAGTCGCACAAGTCTAAGCTCGTTGAGTCACCGATATGTGTGACACAACCAACTTGATGTTACTTGCTCGAACTATGCTTGTAGCCTATGCGCTTTTTAAAGAAACTACTATCTTGAACTTGCAAATTTAGTTCTCAAGAAATCTCAATACAATGCCCTTGTATTATCTAACACTTACACAATTTTACTTCATTCATCAATATACTTTATTAATAGTTAGATTACTCAACTTCAATAGTAACATGAACAACTTTGCAAATAAAGCTTCATTACACTTGCAGGAATCCACAACAATTATAAGCAACAATGATGTAATGTACAAGTATGACAACAATATACAAAGGGAGGGGGAACTCCAAGCCAAATTCCCCTTACTTTAATTATCTTCCAAATCTTCAGTTTTGCAATAATGTTGGGTTGAAGTCCAAGAGTTCATTGCCACAACGCCTTCAAACAAAGCTTTAATAGAAACCTTGGTTGGTGCAGCCGGCAACTTACACATCCAACCGAAACCAAGACTTCAAGACAACTCGGTTTGTGAAAATATCTTAGACTTTTATTTTCCTGCAGATGAAAGGAGGCACTAGAATGCCTCTCTCTGTTTGGAATTGTAAGTACATGGGAACTGTAATTATTATGTGATCATTGGAAACGTTTAAAAGAAGGAATGGCAAAAATCATTGACTTGGGACATGGGATTGCCTCAATGAAACAATTCCAAAATAGATTGGATTATATAATGGCTTTGGAAAGCAATGTATTTGTATACATGGTTGGCAATGCTGGCTTTTATGTCATGGTAATGTCGAATGTTATGCTGGTTAGTTGAAGCAGACTAAAAATTTTGGTTCACAGATATTAGATTGATATTGATGTTAAGGATGAGTTATTGAAAATCATTGTTGATTATTAAGACTTGAAGATTATTGTTGATTGCTAATTGTTAAAGGATGATGTGCAAATGTTAATCAAAGTGATGTGATATGCCAAAGTTGATCATTGTTGAATGTTAGTTGTTACGTATTTTGTTAAATTGGGTCGATTGTTTATATCCTTCCTCCACTTAGGGGATAAGAAGAACTACTTACTTTATGGCCGCTTTAATCTCGTCATAAGTAGCAGACTTCTCAAATCTACAGCTCGGAAGGCCATTGAGAGCTGGTAAAACCTTGACAACATCCTTCAAGAATACAGACAGGTAGTGTCAATGAGAACATAAGAGACCAGTTGTATGGCCTTTAAGCAATAAATCGAGCTGGAATTTTCATTGTTCATGTAATTTGAAAGAGTCTATGAGATATTTTGACCTGGAATTTTCATGGTTCATGTACTAATTTGAAAGAGTCTGGGAGATATTTTGACCTTTACTTTGGTTTCTCATGGTTATTAAAGAATGCTTTACTATACAATCTTTCTTCTTCTCTCTGTAATTGTGTTTGGACTCCTTCCAATATCTAAATGAATTCTATTATGTGGGTTTCCTTCGTACTTCCATAAAAGCGTTTGTTTGATAAGAAAACGTTTTTCAGTGGTTCTATTTCATAAGTTTCCTTTCTACTATCATATAAACAAGTTTCTACTATCATATAAAGCAATTGTTTGACATTAAAATCTTTGTTTTCACTTTATTTAAAACCTCTTGAATCTATTGTTGGCTTAACATTTGAAAAAAAAAATATTTCCCATGTTATCAATTCAATTTATTATAACCCTGCACTATTTATCATATTAGAGAGTGAAGCAGACGAGGATCTACAATTTCTTTGAAAAATAAATGACAAATACACTTTATGATATCATTTCAAGTCTAAACAAAGGAAAATGTATAAAACCAAAAAGGTTTTGTCAAAACACAAGTTGCGTGAATAGATTAACATAGCCAATGCAAGAGCTAATAAATACCAACCAGGCGCAATGGGCAGCCAAGAGCACTCAATTGTTGCCAGTCTGATGTTCCAGCCTTGTATTTTCGGTGGTGTTATTTGCAGATAGCACCAAATTTGCAAGTTCCTGTCTTTACAAATGCTGCCAATCAAAATTCAACCAACAAAATATTATGTGAGTGATCTAATAGAAGCTGGTTAGTACTATACTAACAAAAAGAGACTGGACGGAAATTGAGGAATTTTCTCAGGCTCCAAAAATCGCGGTCCAGGCCATGAAAGCCAGGGTATCTAACAACATATTTATTTCAGACTTGAGGGCCCAAATGACGAGTAAAGCAAGTGAATAAAATCATGATTTTCTTGAAGTGTAAAGTCGTAAACCGAGTCACTTCTGCAGTCTTGATTTCATGGAAGTTTCATACATTGAAAACTATTAGAGAGGTTGGAATGTCAAGGAAGGATGTATTCACATGGATTAAATAAGTCAAGTCAAGTCAATCTTGATTTTACATGTCAAATTCCTTGTCCCAATTACACTGGTTGTGGCCAGGTATGGAATTCGATGAACCATTGAACGTGATTTGATTAACTAATATTTAATAATCTATATGCCCATTAATGCACAGCACTGTATATGCCCACCTTTTCTCTCTCAAATTTTCAAGATTTTTAAACTGCTAAAACTAGTGGGAAGGTGTGAAAGCACTGTTCCCCGTCCATTATCATATTATTGTCCGAAAGATTTTTATGGATCTTATTGTGTACAAGTCATGATCATTTTCCATATTTGCAAAGTAGATAGTCAATTTAGTACAACGACAGCAACCACCATATGGAACTTATAGTCTAGCAAATAGCAGTAGACATTTTATACGAGAGTCTGATTGTTAAAAGTGGTTGGAATTTGGGTTAAAAAATCTAAATTTTTTTGTAAAAATAGTGTTTGAATTATGTTTTTGACGATAGAAATAAATTTAACACCATCAAAAATTTCTAAAACATTTAAAATCTTAAAACACCTAAAATCTTAAAGTTGACAATTATAACTTAAATTTACTAAAATCCCTACTGAATTTTATCAAAATATAACCGAAATTCTCATCTTTCAAAAAAACAATATTATTAAACTACAGCTTTTATATGTTAGGCAAGCAGTAAGTGCTCTGAAAGTAGCGGACATTTTCAGCCGGCTCAATTTTATACAACCACACCGCTCATTTAGTGTTGAGTGATAAGCCCGTAAAAAATAGTAAACACTTCACAGGTCAATTTAAGTATCTGGATCAACTCATATGAAAGTAAATACCAGCTTTCTTTCCTTTTTTTTTCCCATATTAAGATTTTGATAATTACATATAAAATTTATACTAATTTTTTTAAATAACAAAAACAATTAAATATATATTAATTATTATTATTATTTCTATTTCATTAATTATTTATAATATTTAAATTAATTGTATATTTATTATTAAATACATTTAATTTAGAGATCATAAATGATATAATATAATATATATATATATATATATATATAAACTTACTTTTGAGTGTCTTTATTTTTTTCAGATTGAAAAAAATGTTGGATGAAAAAAAACTAGTACATATGTCCATAATACAAATTCAACATGAAGCTAGACTAAGCTTTAGACTTTAGTCCTAAAAGAACATATATATTGCTTAAATGTTCACCATAATTACTGTGTATCAAGACTTCAAGCTTAAGATATGTTAATACAAAAATAAGATTGTCTATCAACTATAAAAAAAATTGCACAATATAGTGCCACCAAAATATCAAAATGACCAAGATATGATGCTCAAATGAAACACAAGTGGAGTTACTCGATAGCAAACTCCCCTTCTTCTATGATCTCAATTCCCTTTTTCTGCAAACAATGGATGGCGCCAGGGGGAATGTGTAGTCCTTTCTTCGACAAGGTGTTTGCAATCTCGTTCCAGTGCTTGTAGACATGAGTGAATGTGATCTCCGAGAAAGAACCAGTCAAATTTGTTATGCAGTCTATCCAATTGGATAGTGAGGGGGTGGAAAGAACTGCTTTATCTTTAGCAGAATCAATAATGGCTTTTGAATCGCCATATATGGAAATGTGTTGTAAAGGGATCCTATTTGCAAATTGTAATAGTCCCCAAAGAGCCAAAATTTTGGCCCTAGTGTTAATGTCAGTGTCGTCATTCCAATGTAGAAAGTATTGGGACTATGGACTGATCTTGATCTCCGCCCCACATCCACAAGACTTAGATTGTGCAGCCCCATCAAATAAACCTGCACGAAATTGTAAATGTAAGGAAAGATCTTGGTACCTGGAAGGGCTTTGAGGAGCAGTTGCCCTTTAAGAAGTATTCATCCAAACAATGATACAAGATATAACTTTATGCAAATGTGGAGCAATATTGGTGGAAACCATGATGTTCCTGGTCCTCCAAAGATTCTATAATATGAAGAAGGGAAAAAAATTGAGCTTTCATTTCCTTTTAATCCACCAGGAAAAACAAGGGATGAGAGTGGAAAAGGTACGAAGCGCAGGGATCTGATAATGTGCCAAGACATAATTCCAAACTGCCTAAGAAAAAGGACAATGTAGAAATAGATGGGAAGCACTTTTAATGTCGCCTTTACATAGCGACTACCAGGTCGGTCCTATAAAGCCCCTCTTGGTAATATTTTCCCACATAAAGATACAGTTGTTCAAAACAAGCCAACCAAAAGTGATGATCTTGAGAGGAAATTCCCAATGCCAAAAAGTGGAAAACCGACAATGCTTAAGACAAGAATCTAGTCGAAAAGAGATATGCTTATAGATGTCATAAAGCACAATAGACCCATCCCTCAAGATACCACCCGAAGTGATAAAATCCCCACCTAGTTTCCTCCACAAGCCAGCAAACCACAACTGAAGAGTATATTAGTTCCATGAATCTGCATCATCCCCAGAGAGACCCACTTTTGTTGCCCCCTTCCAGATAGGGTATGGAGATGCATTTGCTCTGAAGCTACAGACCCCGTCTAGAAAAAAGTATCCTCTAGAATGTAGAAAAAGAAAGTGTGAACAAGAAAATGCACCAGATTATCTACCTCTTGTATATTGTCAATGCCCAACAGAATCTTGTTTCCATTGCCAAATGACCATTTGAGATTAGATAAGAACCATGAACTAACATTTTTGAAGTTAAGCCAGATGTACGACCCCTCTTTATCACCAAGCTCACCCGTCTAGTAACATTCCAATAAATTCCATTGCTTTAGGTATTTATCCTTCATGATGTCCAGCCAAATCCCAATTCTGTAAAAATGTCTCCACCTATTCTTTGTTAGAAGTGTATAGTGGAATAACCTGATATCCAAAATACCCCAACATCTTGAGTTCTTTCTCTTTATTAAATCATCAAATCTTACCAAATGAAACTTGGATCCTCCCTTGGACCCCGACCAAAGAAAGTGAGCCATAATTGCCTTGATTTTTTGAGAAACCTTCATAGGAATATGAAAAATGTGCATACAATATATCATCAGTTGTTGTAGGAATGAATGAATGAGAGTTAGTTTGCCCCCCAAGGAGATCCAGTAGTGTGACCAAAATGAAAGCTTCTTTTGAAATTTCTGCAAGAGCCAAGACCAATTAATAATCCTGTAACTACAAGGTTTAAGTCTGAAGCCAAGATAAATGAAACCATCCTCCACATGTGAGACAGGGACCCCAAATAAGTTAGCAATGTTTTGTATAACTTTCAAAACTCTTGAAGAGTGTATAAGAAAAGACTCAGATCCATTTAAAAATAATCCAGAATTCTCCCCAAATCTAGAGAAGATGTGATAAAGTTGTGACCATTCTTGACCCAATCTAGTTGCCTGAACATGAGAATATTGTCCACAAAGGAGTGGGTAGTAGTAATAGCATGTGAGACATGTAGTCCACAAAAAATACCATCCATAGGAACCTCTCTAATATTTATACTAAAACCATCCGTTACCAGTATGAACAATAAGGGAGACGGATAAAAACCATATTGCAAACCTCTTTATGCCCTAAAAAAATCAAAAGGGAGTACATTAATCGGGACTATATAATTAACCGATACATGCCATAATCAAGTAGAAATTCTCCCTTAAGAGACCAATCTTGATAAGGATCATTCTAAAAAATGGCCAATCCATGCAGTCATAAGCTTGATGTAAATCCATTTTCATGAGCAGTGCTCTCATTTCCCGGGAATTTATATAATGCAAACATTCCTACTGGTGATCACATCATGTATCTGGCACTTGGGTAAGAAATTGAGTTATTCAAGAGATATTTGTGAATACAATACTCCACAAATTTGATGGGAAATGATCTTGGATATAAGCTTGTATGTGATGTTACAAGGCCAAAAAGCTAGGAGAGAAGCTGGCAGAGATGTCTTGAGGATAAGTGCAATGAAGGTGGAGTTAATGGCACTTGTTACCGAACCAGACAAACATGATTCCTCACCATATTCAGAAATTCGAGGCTCATGATGTCATAGAAATGTAAGAATAATTCCACCATCCACTCGTTCGGATGTAAGAATAATTCAACCGTCCAACCATCCAACCCCCTTGAATTTCTCTAAACTTTGAAGGTACTCCAATACTTCTCCTCTACATTTCCATCCTCATGAATTTCTCTAAAATTTGAAGTTACACTCACACTTCCCCTCTACATCCTCCAATTCCCACTTCCCCATCCACAAAACTTAGTGAAGCATTAGTCAAAACATCGCTTAATTAGATTGGAGTTGTCTATCGATGCCACTAGTTTCTCGGACAACAAATTTCTTGTTGGAATCTGATAAAAATAAATCAAAAATTTCGATTGCAAGAGTGTTTGAATTGCTTTTTTGATGGTGGTAATGAACTCAACACCATCAAGAACTCATAGGGCACCAAAAATCCTGAAGTTTGACGGCTATAACCTAGGTTTCCAAAACAAATTGTCAAATTTTATTAAAATCTTGCTAAAATTTCCATTATTTTTTGGGTAAAATTATGACCTCATTAAGCTACTCTAATTACATTAGACTTGCAAGTATCAATACCTTATATCATCAAATCAATTCAATACAACTATGAGGACCATTTAACTACAAATACATAATAATGAGAATAATAATGAAATTTGTAGTCTATTTTTTATAGTTTTATTTGTTTTCAAAATATTTTTTCTTATTCAATTTTGTTAGAGATCAGATAAGAACTTATTAAAACTACAATTTTAAATTTTTAAATTTACATAATCTAAATATTAATATGTTTTTTTTACAATATTATATTTATAAATATATTTTAAACAACATAAATCACAATTTCACCAAAACTTTATACCAAATTATAAATTAAATTAAAATTAAAACATTACATTACACCATTTATAAATAATAATTTATTTAATTTATAATATAATTAGTAAATAATAATTTATTCATTAATTAAAAAACACTTTTAATAAATAATACTCATCAAACCAATATACTTTATGTCTAAACTTTTATGTAAGTTCCACCTATACATTATGTATCATTTTATAAATTTTAGGTATGCAATTTGAAATTAATATACAAATATATACATAATATTGAAATTTACACATATATAAGTATTGAGGTATAGAATCAATCAATCATTCATCTGACATGTAAAATATTTCGTATATAAATAAATATTTTTTTATATTTTAATGTAAATAATATATTTTTAATAATATAAAATATTGTATTTTAAATATTAATATAAATATATTTAATTCACAAAGTATATTTATAATAAACATAAATTTTCATATATTTATAGTACTAATAATTTTAAATATAAAATTTTAAAATAATACTTAACATTGCACACTTGCATGCTTAAGGCTAGTAGTGAGAGTGCAATCCACGGTTTTTCTAGAACTTGAATTCATAATATATTTGATTGAAAAGATCTAGTTTACATTCCTTATGACATTTAATATGATATTCAAAAAAGTCGCACATTCATCTTTCACTTCTCTAAGATGTCATCTTTGTTGCAACAAAATCCCCATTATAATATTAAAGAAAACTTAGACACTAGTTTCTTGGTCTTGTATTTTTCCTAAAACTAACTAAATCAAATTGATATCACCTTCAATTAGGCCTTCTTTCCTCCTTAATACTAGATGAATCTCTCGAATCTCACGAAAATCTATTTTATAATAATAATATGCAAATTCACAATGAGATAAGTACACAATAGAACCCAACCTACCAATCTCAAAAATAGAATCCAAACTTCGTTGAGTCCAAAAGGAAGAAGTACTAAGATCAAAACTATATTCATAGTGACTAAGAATCTCATATGCTTCTTTTAAGGTAGCTTCCTAATTAGACATAAACCATGCACAACATACACAACATAGAAAGTCGATGTGGTTGCCTTCAAATATCTTGAAAAACAAAGGCTTTGATGAGTACAATGAATAACTAGAATGATGGATAGAAGCTCCCATAATCAACCAAACCCACAACATGAAAAAAAACTCAAGACCATTTTCAAAATCCTCCCTTGGATCTTTCTAAACTACAAGAAAGAGAGTGGGATAATACATCCACCAACTTAATAATTCCACAAGGAGGAGCCACCACTCCAAGATCCCAAGTCCCAAACTAAGAGCCACTAACTAGGACCACAAAAAAATGTCTAATTTGTCATCCAGTGAAATCCGTCCCCTAAGAAAAAATTCCACCTCAAATGTGCCAGATATGGATTGTTATTATGGAATAGAAGGATGAAGGAATACCTTCAAGCACAAGGATTTGAGATTTAGAATGTTGTGTTGGTTAAATACCAAGAACCTTAGACCTTTCCTTCGAATGAAAACGGTCGTAAGATTTACAAAAGCAATGGTAAATAATAAAATTCTCTTTGGAATGGTTTATCAAAATCTACACATGTCAAAGTGATGCACTACAAATCAGCAAAAGAAATTCCAGACAAGCTTCAAAATGTATATGAAGGAGACAAGAAGGTAAAAGAGGCCATGTTCGAGATCTACCAAGGTAAATTTGAGTAGCTAAAAATGAACAAAGAGGAAAACATTACAGCTTACTTTATTTGTGTTGATGAAATATTGAATGCCATAGAAGGACTGAGAGAACCAATGGATAGCAAGGTAGTTGTCTGAAAGGTACTGAGATCACTTCCAATGAGGTTTGATGCTAAAGTCTCTGTGCTAGAAGAAATAAGTTATTTAGAAAAGCTCATCATGGACCAATTGCATGGAATACTTACAACTTATGAAAATAGAATAGAACAAGAAAGTCCATCTAATAGAGAAGCAACCTTCATAGCATCTAAGAAGACCAAGAAAAATAAATAGGAATCAAGGCCAAGATCTAGTTGTTGTGATGATGAATACTCAGATGAAGTTGCTAACTTTGTGAGAAAGTTAAAAAGAGGAACAAGTAAATTCAAGTGTAAACTTCCCTTAATATGTTTTAATTGTGGTGAGATTGGTCATTTTGCTACTAAGTGTCCTCATAAGAACTCTGATGAAGAAGAAGTACCCAAGAAAGGAAAGAAAAAACAAAGAAGATTCAACAAACAAGGTAAAAGGAAAAGCTTTAAGAAAATATTTTACTCTAAATAAGATATCTCGTCATCTAAAGAAGAAAGTGATAATGACGAAGAGAATGACATAGGAAGAGTGTTTTTCATGGCTAGAGACAACAAGAAGGAAACTCCCGAAGAAGAAGAAGATGAAGAAGTGATGGACGAGGTAGCATTCAAAATGAGATGGTCATATTTATCAAGAATCTCAAGTTTGAAAGAGGAAATTTCAAGGTGCTAGAAACCAATCTAAAGGAAGTAAAGGATCATGACATAAGCCTTAATAAAAATATTGAGGAATCATAAAGGACCATTATCAACCTTAAGATTCAGTTGGAAGAAGTTAGAAAAAATGAAGAATCACTGAGAAATGAACTAGAAGAAAGTAAAAAGGCAAGAGAAAATTTAGAAGAAGAAATAGTCTCTCTACAAAAGGAAGTAGAGAAAAGAAATATCCAACAGAATTTTGCAAACAACTCTAGAGCATTGGATGAGCTCATTCACATAGTGACAAGACTGGATTGGGCTACAAGCAAAAATTTCTAAAAGGCTCAAGTTCATCAATGACAAAAAAATGAGATGAACAAAAAACTTATGCAAAAATTACTAAAGGGCCTATCAAGAAGGAAGCAGGTTTCCTAGTAGAACAAAAGTTCCAAGAGCAATAAGAAGTCCCTTGAAGAATAGTACCACAAAGAAGGTCTCCCCCTCTCTTGTATCAAACCATATTTCTTGGTGTCTGTTATTCTTGCGGAAATTTTAGACATAAAGTTGAAAATTGTAGGGCCTATAATAGGAACAAAAGCAAATTTGGAAAGTATTTCAGGAATGACTATCCAAGAAATTCTCGAGAGGGTTGCATGGAAAAATATGAAAAGTTTGGATATTTAAGCAACAAAGTAGAATGCCATAAATACAACAAATTTGGAAATTTGGCTAAAGATTGCAAGTTAACCACTCCCCTAAGGGAATCAAAACAAAATCGAAATACTCATCCAAAGGCCTGGAAGAAGAAAAATGAGAGTTGCACACTTTCCCTAAAAGCTCAAAGAAAGGAGAATGTGTGGTATGTTAATAGTCGTTGTTCAACACATATGACCAGAGGCATAAACAAATTTATATCTCTAAAAGAAGCAAAAAATAGAACAATATGTTTTGGAAATGATGGATTTGCAAACAATATAGGAACATGCATAGTCAATCTTGGAGGCAAGGATGCTACAAAAAAATATGTGGTTCTCATAGAAACTATGAATCATAGTTTGTTGAGTGTAAGTCAAATTGTGATCAGGGACACATGCTACTCTTTGACTCAAGGAAATGTGAAATAAGGAGAAAGAAACCCAACAAGCTGGTGGAAACTACAACTAGGACTCCAAATGTCATATACACTTTAGACACGACTATTAACAAAGGTTGTTTCTTGGAAAAAGAAGATGAAAGTTGGTTTTGGCACAAACAAATGGGACACATAAATTTTGATAACCTTGCCACAATAAGTAAAAAGGAAATTGTGAGAGAAATGCCACAAATTTGAAAACCAACTTGCACCTCATGTAAACGTTGCAGACACGCAAAGCAGACAAGAGTTAATTCAAGACCAAGGAATAGTCCATGTCAAAAAAATTATAGTTGGTACATACTGATCTATGTGGACCAATGAAGAACAAGGGAGTTAATGGTGATAAATATTGCATGTTAATGATTAATGATTATAGCAAGATTACGACAATAAATTTTCTAAAGAAGTCTGCAACATTTGAATGCTTCAGAATCTACAAGGAAATGGCTGAAAATGAAACTGATTTGAAAGTCAAATATTTGAGATCAAATAATGGAGGTGAGTTCACATGCAAAGAATTTCAACAAGGCACATGGCATAAAAAGGCATTTTTTAGCAGTCAAGACATCTCAACAAGATGGGGTCATCAAAAGGAAAAAATAGAACTGTGGAAGAGATGGCTAGAACAATGTTGAATGATTCACAACTGGACAACAAATTTTGGGTTTAGGTAAAAAAAAAATTACGTTGAACTTCAATGGTAGTAGAGGTCATAGTAATCAAGGAATTAAGTTGACTTCCATCTCTTGTTAATGATTGAGAAATTTGTTTTATAGCATTAAGTTGGTTTTGGAGAGCTCAAAAATCAATTGTCGGCACATGTTAAAATGCACATCTAGGTGCAAAAAAAGGTTATATTGAACTTCAATGGTAACAGAAGTCATGTTAATCAATTAATTAACTCGACTTCCATATCTTGTTTGTATGCAACCTTGCACCAATCGATCCATTTTGTCAAGTGCCTTGGCTAAACTTAAATTTACCTACAAAGAATTAGTTCATGTCTATTTCCCAATAACTATTATAGATAAGAATCAAATTGTCCAATAATGTCTTCTGCTTGTTTTGAAACCATGCTTAATATTTTTTCAATATCAGATTATAAAATTACATAACATTTATAGAGATATAGATGACCTACTTATTTATGGAAGCAAGTTTTGTTTCACATATAAGATGTGTGAACATAAGTTCAATATTATCAAGGGAACAGTGGGATCAAAAACTATAACATGGATACTTGCAGGTAACAGGTTGCATGTGTGGTTCCTTGTTGATTTTTGTATGCATTGTATATGCATGTGGTTCCTTGGATGTGTGTTGTCATTGGCATGGATATTTTCTCGGCTTGACAATGGTTTCAACCTTTCCTTTCCATTTACTGGATATCCATGGCCTTGTGGGTTTTCCCCACCTTTTTGTTTAGATTGGTGCTTAGTTTTCCCTATGGTTGTGGGTTGGAACAAACACTCTATAAACCCTAGAACAATTTGGGTTGAGTTACTAGTTCCTGGAGCCATAGGTTGGAGAAACACTTTGGAGCCCTTAGTGGGTTGAGTTACTAGTTCTCGGAGTTGTGGTTGGAAAAAATGCTCTAGAGCCCTTTTTACACAGTATTTTGTCGCACCTCCTGCACTTCCCTGTGACATACCTTGAAGTGCCCGAAACATGACCATTATGCAGTGTACTCATTCATATATGCAGCTCAAATTCTTCCTAAGACATTGTTTGGAAAATTCCTTGAGCTTTCCCTGAAATAAATAGCTCTAAAACCCTAATTTGAATCATCGCGCTTATGAGGCTAAAAAAAATGATGATCGCTTGTTGAACTGTACTTGGCCCATGATGGCATCACTTTGTTCACTTGTATACCCATGATGATCCCAAAAAGGCAATTTTCCCAAATAGGATGAGAAGCTTCGTGATCTAGAAGCTTCCATAGCGACGAGCTGGAGATTGTTTGGCATAGATGAGTTTGAATTCTCCCAACTTGGCCTCTTGGTCTTAACCTTATGAGCTACCTCCTTGAGATGAGGGTCTAATCCTATCTTTGGAGAGGTCCTAACTCCCTTTCCCAGCCTATATATTCATCCCCTCCCATTCCCAAATGGTTGGTCTATGTCTATTTGCACCCTTATGCTAATATTGTGCTATATGTTATTCGTTTGGATTGGAGAAGGAGTGCTTGGAGAGCTTAGCTTGGACTTGGATATTCATTCAAGGAGAGCCTATCAACATCAAGGCTTGGTTGTATGCTGCCCCTTATTTTCTATTAATATACAAGTGCTGGTTCATTTTCCCTAAATGTGTATGTTAATGTATCATTTAGCTTAACATTCCTTGATCAACTAAGTAGGTTGCTTTTGAATATGTTATTTGTATTTGCATGCCTTGTTGTTTCTTGATCCCTTGTACAGGTGCATAAACACTGAGAGCAGTAAGAACAAGCCCGTGACACAAGTTATTCAAGATCTTCAACAAAGGAGATCAAGATAGCATCAGAACGAGGTAGGTCATCTTCTTCGTCTCTCTTTTCAATTGCAACTTAGGAAAGTCTCCAGTAGATTGTCACTTCGGTTGCTAGACCCACTCATTAGGCTAGAGGGATCGTCTTTGTTCGCATAGAGGATTTACCTAGACAACAAAATGGCAACTCCGTTGGCGAGCCTATGATCCTTTCCATCCAATCCTTCACCTTGTTTTTGTGATGAGTTTGACCAACTGTCCAATTCTAGACTTGTTTGTTTGTCTGTACCTATTTTCACTTTTTGGCAATTGCTTGAAGGTTCTTGATTGTGCTACTCTTGAAGATTATATTTTTTTCTTTATCTTTCTCAACCATCACGGTTTTGTCCCAGACAGTCACGATGACATCGCGGATATGTTGATTACAGTAGCGATGATCACTGTTTTTCTTTTAACAGATGCGATGATATTAGAGGTTAAAGAAAATTAGAGTTTGCATTCTTGTTTTTAGTATTTTTCCTTCTATCAGTGGTTTACGAGTGTGATTTTAGTGTTCTTTTCTTTCTTGACATTTTTTCCTAATTACAATTGCCTCTCGATTTAGTTTAAGTTTGTTTGGAGCTTGATTTTCCTTGTAGGGTTTTAGGCCTTCTAGGTTGTCCTTCATTCACTCATTGGTCTTCTCTTCAGAGATCGATTACCCTTTGTTAGAAGAGTCTTGTTGTGTTTGGATGTCTTTTGCAAATCACTTTTGGTTCTTGGGTATTAAGTTGTTTTCATTAGTGTCGAATTGAGTAGATTCTTTGAAAGTCACTTTAGTTCCATTTGACAAGCAATAGATTACAAAATTGTTTTTTTCGATTGAACTGAAAGGAAGTATTTGCTTTGAATTTTGTGTTTCGAAAAGTGAAAGTGAAAGTGTTTATCTTTTAAGTAGTTTTCAAAGCATTTTCTGCATTCAAAAACATTAATGTGAAAGAGATTTTCATGATTATTGAGTTGTTTGCATTCTCTTTTGCTCTTTTGAACTAGATTACATTGATTGCATTAAAGTGAAAAGGAAATCATCATTATATCTTAAGGTAGATCGCTTTAAGATTTTATTTTGGCATTGCATTTTCTTATGAGATGAAATATTAGATTTCATGTTTTGCATTTAGCATTGGAAAATTGTCATTGATGCATTGTTACTTGATTGATGCATGATTTGGGTGTTTCTCTTCCCTACATATGTAGCCTTCATCAAATGAAAGGATTTCAATGTCATCATTTAGCTACATTTTGGGAACATGTGAGATCGTTAAGGCCGTGAAATCGAAACATAATTTCAAGATTAACTTTAAAATCTATCAATTAATCTAAGGATCATTTGAAACATTGACGCTCATACTTAGTGGTCTAGGCTAGAGACGTGTCCTAGCATCTATAAAACTCAGTAGTTGTCGTTCGCTCTTGCATCAGACAGTGCTAGCACGAACTTGTTCTCCCTGTACCATCGAGTATATAAAGGGAGACCCTCATAGGTTGCAAACCTTTATCCATAGGAAGCCAAGTTGTTACCCTGTAAACGTGGTACACCGAACACATCATTTGGGGAGATTGGGTGCACGTACGTCAAGTCCTTGGTAAATTTATTTATTGAGGTGTATATTGCAGTTCACGGTTACTTGGTAATCCTTTTTGCCTAGAGTCACCTGAGTGGTCATTTCGATCTTTTCTGACTCCTTAAATTTGAAAATATCATCTAGTACTTGTCCTTTCAAGCTCGTTGAACTATCGAAAGTGACTAGAGTCGCCTTTTTGTCCCTTTCTCGACTCTTAAAAGATGAAAAGGCAAAGTTTTTGTTTCAAATTCTAAAAATAGCTGCCCACGATAAACATGTCGAACCTAAGCAGTTGCTTCTTGGACCAATATTGAGTAATTCCCTATTAATCAAAAGATTGTTAATAAGCTCTTACCGAATTATATTTCCTTCTCTGCTCTTGAGAGAAAGTCATCATGGTTGAACCATTGTGTTCACCCCAAAGTTCCCCTTTGTTGTCTGATACTGAAGGGCCCTCCCAAGGAGTTCATCCGGAACTTCCTCGGTCACTTGAAGATCAAGATTCTGAACTTGGGATTATTCCAAGTATGCAACCCCTTTCTTCTTGTCCACCACCATTAGATTCCTAGTCACCTCAAGAATATGATCCTAAGACCCTTGATAATATTATACAGACCCCTGAGAGTCTGCAAAGGCTTGTTATTCATCCATCGAATCCATCATTTGATATTGTTGTGATATCTCCTCAGTGTCCTTATAGTCCTTAGGATCAGCCTAGTAGTCCTTTGGGGTTATCTCCACGCATATCTCAAATTCCTCAACACCAGTTGTTTCCATCTGTGGAGTTAGAGGGTGAAATCCCAACATCTTCTTTGGGTCATTCGGAAGTTTCTGCTACTCATACCCCTCATGTCAATGATAAACAGGGTATGAGTTTCCTGTAGAAGGTTTTCCTTTTACAGGAAGAGTCCCGTCTCACACACTTCCTAAAACAAGTGGGCCTATGTTTCCACCTAGTTATATAACCCTATCCCAGTTAGTTTCAGGAACTCCTAGTGCTTCATCTTTGTATCAACGTCCCATTTGGTCTTCAAATGCCATGCCTACTTCTGGTTCGTTCATTCTGAATGCGACCTCTCAAACTTCTGTAAAAAAATTTGTCACGTCAGTTCCCGTTCAACCTATGATTCCATCACAACCTGTACTGTCATTTCAACCTACCCTTCTGGTACAATCAATTGTTTCAGGTCGGGTTTCAGTTAGTTCTTCTACCCCTTCGTCAAGTGGACAGAATGTGTCGCCAGCTGAGGGGGGAAATCTAAATATTCCTCTTATGTCAGGTGAAACCAATGTGAGTGGATTATAAACTCACATGGTTGGAGTTAATCAACCTTATTCTAGTGGTATTCCTAACCCTGTTGGTCCATCCAAGTCAGGTAATATCCAGTACCAGCAGCCTTATATGGCTCAGATTCCACTCCAACAAGCTTATTTACCTTATGGTTCACGAGCCTTGGTCAATCCACCTTACACTCCACAAGCAGGAGCTTATGTCTAGCCTGGTCAATCTGTTATTCCTAGTGGATATGGTCAGATTCAATTCGGAAATTACCAATGCCCACAAGGTATATCCCAAGGAACTGTCCAACAACCCCTTGCAACAATAAGAGAAAATGTTGCAGCAGCAAGGGAAAATGTTGCAACAGTCTCAGTAGCCTTTGTAACAACAAACTTAGTTTGTTTAGCAATCTACTCAACCTTTGTACTCGCAAATCAAACCTTTGCAACAACAAGGTCAACCTTTACAGCAGCAAAGTCAGCCTTTGCAGCAACAAGGTCAACCTCTGCAGTAGCAAGCTTCATATGCGTATCAACAAGGTCAGCCCTTGCAAGCACAAGGTCAACTCTTGCAGCAACAGGGTCAATCTCTTCAAGTCCAGGGTCAACAGGTCCAAAAACCTTACAATCTGTATGCCACGTATAATGCTTATCAATGGCCTATGGTAGGTCAATATCAAACCTACCCTGGAAAAAATCCATCTTATGGTCAAGGTAAACCTCAGTGGGGGAAAAATCAAATCCTGTATGGTCAAAATCCTCCACAATGGGGGCAGAATCCTTACCAGCAAGGTTGGAACCCATAGTTTGGGTCTCTTCAAAGACCCTACATGCCATTCTATCCACAATTGCCCTTCTTGGCTACATTGGAATTGCCTAATGTCTCAAGGCTTACAAATGATCCTATTTTTCATTCACTTTACTAGCCTCCAGTTCTAACTAAAATTCCAAGTGATTGCCCTAAATTCGAAAGAAAGTCTAAAGAGGACTCGCAAGCCCATGTGGTGATATATCACCTATGGTGCTCCTCCAATATGTATGTTGATGATTCTCTCTGTCTTCGCCTCTTTCGGAGAACCTTAACAGGTGTTACTACAAAATGGTATATCAAGTTGCCTCGAGCTACCTATGCTAACTTTAATTCTTTAGCTATGGCCTTCCTCACCCACTTCCAACTTCCGGTTCGATATGAAATTAGCACTCATTTTCTCACATCCCTTAAGCATGATACCACGACCCACATTTATGATCATATGCATGAATGGAGACGTCAAAGTTGCCTCATCAAGTTCGAGATTGCTGATAAGTTGTTGACTGAATGGTTCACAAAATCGTTTGTTAAAAATATTGCTAAGGATATAACTATGTGTGGATACGTTACTGAAGAACAAGCTATTTCTTGTGCTTAGTATCTAGACGTAGTCTATTCACACTCTAGCACATTGTATGATATGTTGCCTAATGCTCCAAGACCATCTTCAGATCTGGCAACCTCAAATTCTCTCGATGTACTACCTGTTGATGGTGTAATTGGTTCAGTGTCTCAGACTTCCAATAAGACTTCTTCGAAGCAAAAATATGTTTCAAATACTAGTTCCAATAATCCTTCGAAAAAATCATCAAATCTTGGTAAAACCTCTGAGGTAGATGTTGTTCAGTCTACCATAGCAGATAAGGCCTCAAAAGGTAAGAAAAAAGGTAGAGGTCAAACCAAAACCGATACCCCGAGACAGGATCCACCTAAATCATCTGCTGATGATACTTCCAAGTGCAAGAAAAAATATCCTTGCCTCATCTGTGAGAAATATCATTACACCAAGGATTGTCCCCGACGTTCTGAAGATAATCGTTTATTGAAAGGGACTCCGAATATTTTGAAAGAACCATTTCCATCTCAGTAGATGTAGTTGGTATACCAACCACAATCCTCTGCCTCCTCTGGTTCCCAAGTTTTCATGATGCAAGGTTCATCACCTATTTCAATTGCTACTCGAGCAAAGGACTATCAAATCCCTCAAAATCAAACAATTGTAAAAGAATTCACTAGTGTACCTTCTACTTCTACTCCATCTAGTTCTGGTCTGCTCCATATTGAACGTCCTGACAACAAATCCATAATCTGACCACCTCCCAAAGGTGTACTCCAGAAATCATCTTATAATCCAAATGTTAGAGCTGCACAACATTATAATATTGTTGAGGATTTATCTCAAGCACCTTCGGCGATGTCTACTTTGGAGGTTCTCCAAACATGTTCAATGCAATGAAAATCATTGTTGTTTGCTATAGGCGCTATTGATCATGCCGATTTGAGTTTAAGTACCTTTGATCTTGAAAACCACATTCCTTGTCTTCCTCATCAAATTTCTTTTTTGATACAAGTTATTATTAAAGGAAAGACGACCCATCAGACTTTTTTTTATGAAGGTGCTTCTACCTGTATCATGTCTATTTCGTGTTGGAAGGCCATTGGCTCTCCTCCTCTTTATCAGTCCCCGAACACTTTGGAGGCCTTTGATGGCAGAGGCTCCCATCCATATGGTATTCTCACAAACCTGTCGATCATGTTGGAAGGAAAGACTGTTGAGCTAGAACTGGAAGTTATAGATGTGAATCTCAACTACAACCTTCTTCTCGATTGAAGTTGGATCCACGCTATGTTTTGTGTGGTTTCTTGTTTGTTTCGGGTGCTTCATTTTCCTCACGACGGAAGAATTGTCACTGTCAACCAATTGTCTTTTTTCTCTTTTGGTATGTTGAATGGAAATGTCCCATATGTGGGAAATACCGAGATTCCTTATGAGATTGTGGGGGTAGGTCTTTTCAAAGACTCTGCTTTAATGGGTACTTTTACTATCCCACCTCCAAATGTCATTTCGATCAATATGATCTTGGTTTCTATGAATCCTTGGATTATTCCTACTCTAGATCAAATTGATTCATTTGGCGATTCGATGTCGTTAAGTCCATTAGAGAAAGATTATCAAGAAATTGTCTTGGCTTCCATGGCCGCTTCAGAAAGTCATGTTGTTTTTAGTATGAACCTAGATACTTATGTGCCATCTCCTTGGCTTGGTTGTTTGGATTCTCTGGATCCTTTGAACAAGACATTCCGCAGTGATGAGAGTATCGTTCCTTAGAACGGTCTCCATCATCATTCCTCATTTCTTCCCAGCCTCAATGAAATTCCTTCATGTCTTGAAGAGTTTGTTTCTCATTTCCAAATGCATTCACTTCAAACACCTGTTTTGGTGCACAAAGTCTTGTCCGCAGGTAATATGGGACAAATTACTACAACATTTCTTGTTGACATTTTAGTTCACCCTAAAATTATCCAAATCTTTCAACTGGGAGCACCTTTTCCTCGCCATGAGATTAACTTTTTTCTGCCTCCTCGCATGAGATTTTTTTCATCGAATATCTACCATTTTCCTGTTATCACAATGGGGTTTTCATCCTATGACTCGTAACCCTCACTTGCCTGGGGGGCATGGGGGCATTGCCTTTTATGTGTTTTACTCTATTATTTGGCCAAGTTGATGCTTCCACGTCATGTCAATGGTGAAACTCAGTTTTATTCTTTGTTGATCGATTACCCGAGTCCGAAAATGGGCTCCATATGAACTTTTTATGCGAATTCGTTCATGTAATTACTTTTTGTACATTAGTGTGTGAATTCATTAGCGTGAGTTTTTTTTTTTTTGGTGTGTTTGTTTTCTTTGCAGACATGTGTACTTTTTCTTACCTTGTGTTCCACTTGGTTTGCAGATGTCGTCAAGTCCTTATCTTGGTTTTGCTAATGGTGCTTGTCATAGAACACAAAATTTGTCTTCCGTAGCTTGGACACTCTTTGCCCCTGATGGCGAGTTGATTGACTTAAAAGGTATATGCCTCAATCAAACAACTAATAATATTGTTGAATACAATGTAGTCATTGAACTATTGTTAGAAGTTGTTGCTCTTGGCATTAGGGATTTAGTTGTCAAGTTAGATTCACAACTTGTTGTGTTACATTTAAACAATAATTATTCAGTGATAAATCCACAAATATTGTA
Source organism: Pinus taeda (assembly GCA_000404065.3). Classification (NCBI taxonomy): domain Eukaryota; kingdom Viridiplantae; phylum Streptophyta; class Pinopsida; order Pinales; family Pinaceae; genus Pinus; species Pinus taeda. The sequence goes on from APFE030120757.1 coordinate 229,342, forward strand.
TGTATCTATCTGTTCGATTACTTGAAAGAAATTTTTATTTTATCACATATCAACATATTCCACGCAACTTGAATACATTAATAGATGCATTAGCAAATTATGTTCTTGATTGACATTTGCGTCATTTATAAAACTGATCATATTCTAGGCACATAAGTAGAAAATAAAACATGCATATATATAGATATATATATCTATATATATATATATATATATATATATATTATATATATATAATATATATATATATATATATATATATATATATATATATATTATATATATATATATATATATATATATATATCGAGCCTGCCAATACATAAAAATCTCAAAAAATAAAGTGTTCTGGGACACATGGCTTTCAAAGCCTACAAAATGTGTAAAATAGCTAGAAAGGCTATCAACCTGGACAATGCTCATGGTAGCACGAGACTGCTCTGATCACTCGGCCTAATAGATGACGTAGTCTTAGGGATACTCCCATTGTGTGTCTTTTCCACCACAGTGGCACCTCATCTATAGTAGCATACTCTGGAACTCCCCGAGTAATCGCATCTAGGTTGCGCTCCATCTCAATTAAGGGGTCTGACCCTTCCTTATAGTCAGCGCCCACTATCTGATGAGCATCCGACCCACATCTGCACAGTTATCATAAGTTGAGTCTCAGTTTACACTTTAAAAAAAAATCATAAGACTTGAAAAAATCAAAAAAACAAGTCTTTACCTACATCAATCCACTGTTCTCCCAATGGAAAAGGTATATTTGGACCCCTTCTGAAATCCGTGCCAGCATATGCATAGTCGTCCACCATGAGTAATTGGCACTAAAGCCAAGTAAAAAACTATGGAGGGTAGTGCATCTGCTGACCTATCCCTCCTCGGGGCATGAGTTGACTCCACCTCACTCTTCTGCTTTCATGTCGCGTTTGGGATATCCTCACTTAGTCACTTGTCCTCCCGAGTTTGTGTGATCCATTTTTGCCTCTCATTTGACTATTCCATTTTGACATCATGACCTTTAGTCCTATGTTGAGTCAATTGTTGCTACACTCTGGAGTGGTGTCGCTAGTGTTCAATAGAAGTCCTATCTACAGTTACTTACCTATACATTGTCTGACCCATTGTTACAGTCTTGGATCTTATTCATTCCATTCCACTTTATTCCTTGTTTTGTGTTGATGATGGGGGACCCATCATTTCCCTCCTTTGGAGGGTTGCTTCCTGTCGACTTCAGCTCATTATCTAGGAAGATGACTTAGAAACTCCCTTTCACTACCTTAGATATTGCATGTCCTAATGGCAAGTTCTTCACATCTGACGATATGTTTTCATCATTGGCCTTCGATCAGATGATTCCACAATTATTCAACTTCAGTTTCATTATCACATTCATGGATTGTATTGTCATACGTTGAGATCCATTGTCATTATTGGTGGTTTCTCTTCTACCTATTAATGGTCCACATCATTGGCCGTAATCAGATGGTTTTCTAGCATGTTCAATTTCAACACATTTATTTGCATGTTAGAATTTGTACTTTGATCGGGTGGGATGGAGCACAAGACCCTGAGTCTTGTCTAGTATGACTCAGGCTCCATGGAGTTATATATTATCATGATTGTACACATCTTTCTGCTATACAGATGGTTGTGACCATACCATGGGACTTTATATTTATGGTGATCCTTCTATATCGGATGGCTGCGACGATACCTTGGATCTTAGATTCACAAATTCTTCTCATTTGGATGGTTGCGCCCATACCATGGATCCTTTCATATATTCCTTATCATTTGGATGGTTGCGTCCATATTATAGATTCACATCTTGATCTCAGATATGTATATGTATGTGCATCCTTGATTTGCAGGTCTCCTGACAGTGTTTGTCCTCGTCCTTGTGAAATCTCGTAAAGCATCTCATCTGTCACTCCTCGTTCTGCCTTCATGCCTTAAGGGGCATCTGTTCCACAATATTTTGCCACACCTCTTACACTTCCCTGTGACATATCCTGAAGTTCCCAAAACATGACCATTATGCAGTGTACTCATTCATATATGCAGCTCAAATCCTTCCTAAGACATTGTTTGGAAAATTCCTTGAGCTTTCCCTGAAATAAATAGCTCTAAAACCCTAATTTGAATCATCGCGCTTATGAGGCTAAAAAAAAATGATCGCTTGTTGAATTGTACTTGGCCCATGATGGCATCACTTTGTTCACTTGTATACCCATGATGATCCCAAAAAGGCAATTTTCCCAAAGAGGATGAGAAGCTTCGTGATCTAGAAGCTTCCAGAGTGACGAGATGGAGGTTGTTTGGCATAGATGAGGTCAAATTCTCCTAACTTGGCCTCTTGGTCTTATCCCTATGAGCTACCTCCTTGAGATGAGGGCCTAATCCTACCTTTGGAGAGGTCCTAACTCCCTTTCCCACCCTATATATTCATCCTCTCCCATTCCCAAATGGTTAGTCTATGTTTATTTGCACCCTTATGCTAAGTTTGTGCCCATATGTTATTCATTTGTCTTGGAGAAGGAGTGCTTGGAGAGCTTAGCTTGGACTTGGATATTCATTCAAGGAGAGCCTATCAACATCAAGGCTTGGTTTTATGTTGCCCCTTATTTTCTATTAATATACAAATGATGGTTCATTTTCCCTAAATGTGTCTACTAATGTATCATTTAGCTTAACATTCCTTGATCAGTTAAGTAGGTTTCTTTTGAATATGATATTTGTATTTTCATGCCTTATTGTGTCTTGATCTCTTGTGCAAGTGCATAAATGCTGAGAGCAGCAGGAATGAGCTCGCGATGCAAGTGATTCAAGGTCTTCAACAAAGGAGATCGAGATAGCATCAGAACTAGGTAGGTCATCTTCTTTGTCTCTCTTTCAATTGCAACTTAGGAAATTCTCCAGTATATTGTCACTTCGATTGCTAGACCCACTCATTGGGCTAGAGGGATCATCTCTATCTATAGAGAGGATTTACCTAGACAACAGCCCTTGAAGGATGTGGGTTGAGTTACTAGTTCCTGGAGCCCTACAAAGCCTTAGTAGAGACTAATCTAGTTGATGTTAGTGATTTTTATACCATAGAGGTGGAATCATTATGGTTGAGGGTTGAAGTGGTTTGGCCCCTAGAATCCATGGTTGGTTTTGTCTTGGTTTATTCCATAAGATCACACATTCATGCTTGGAATATGGAGTGGGTGTGATTACTTGAAAAAGAGATAAGGTTCAGACTAATCTATGGTGAGGTTGGTTGTGGAAGTCCCTAACTTGGTTGCAATTTTCAAATGTTAATATGAGATATTTTCCAATTGTGATCTATGATGGTTATCTTATGACTTCTTTGGCTTGGTTTCTATTTGGGTTATAAGTTGATTATATGATGCATTCTATATATGGCTCCTTACATGTTTGATAAGATAATGAATGGTTGATGAATGCATGGACCAGTAAGTTTTATTGCAACTATGTGAAGAGGGCATAGAGCCTTCTTGAGGATTATCAGATGAATTTCATACTCTTATTATCAAATATGCATTCATGACCTGTAGCTTCTATGTTTTCCATGTGTTTGACGAAATGTTTGTTATGGATTAGGCATTTATGGGTCAAGTTCTTGCTTCAAGTTTGAATGATTGTCATTTTCATCATGTTAATTGTGATTTCTGAGAAGTTACGGGTAGTTATGGGCAGCAATCTGGAAGCTAGCCTAAAAAGTGGCACAAATTTCGAAACCACAGGCACAAAATTGAGGCCCTGGGGTCATAACCACATGGAGGCAATCTTATGCATGTGATTGTAGCCTCATAACCACATGCATGAAGTGTTGTGGGTGTGGTTGTGGACTCAAGTTAGTGAAATAGAGCCCCAAATTAGGGATTGGTCACCTAGGGTATTCATTTGGCCCCTTAGTGGTTTGTATCCCCTGAGAGATGTCAGGATGGTTTTAGTTTATCGACCCCACTTCCATAACTAGAATGTAGTACCCTCCTCCCATATTTACCCAAGCTAACAAGTCCATCAAGGTAAACATGTGACGAAGAGTTACTATGATATGATTCAACCTCCTAGATCACCTTAAAGAAGTGGAATCAATAAAAAAACCAAACTGGCCTTCATCAGAAGCTACAGGACCCCTAGGAGCTAACCAACCACCCCAAGTGCTCAACCCCTGAGTTAACTTGATTTATGGCTAAACTAGAGTCGCAACTTCACTGATGACAAGTCCTCCATGTGGTTGAAACCCTCTAGTCGCATGCACAATCCTACATCCATGCAACTGCAGACTTTTCTAGGCAGTTCTATGCTAACAACCCTGAATTTTGAGCCACTTTTTCAGGGCCAAGACTCAGGCCACTGCATAGAACTTAATGAAACTCTCATAAATGATCAATAACAATATTACTAAGCCTCCAATTCAAAACTTGAACAAGGACTTGACCTGACAAGGCCTAGCCATGACATACATTTCCTCAAACACATCATGAGCATGTAATCTATAGGTCATATAAACACATCTAAGCATAGGGACTTCATACTTATCTGAGAATCGTCAAGAAGGTTTGATTCCCTCTCATAATAGCTGCAATATCATTTATTAGGTCATACATTCATTGTTCATTCATTTTCTAATCAAAACATGATGAGAGCCATAACTCAAGTTTTTCATAAACCATGCTTATAATCATCATATAACCAATAGATCAACAATGATAGAACATACATTAACACCACATAATAACAAGCACATTTACACATAATACACAAGAGGTAAAGAACTCTTATCAACATATGCATAATGCAACCAATTTAGGGACATCCACGTACCACTTGACCATAGATTGGGTTGAACCAAATATTTCTTTCAGCGAATTACCCTTGTGCCATATTCCAAGCATGAATGTAGGAATTACAACAAAACCAACCATGGCTTACTCAGGATTTACCGCAATCCACCAAGGATTTCCTAGGCCCAAGCCCTCATCTATATAACTAGGCTTTACCACAATCCCGCTAAGGGAATCCTAGGCCTAAACAAGAAACATACACTACTAGGATTTATCGCAATCCCACCATATACCAGTCCAGAGATCACTAGGCCTATGCAAGCATGGATGCCTCCGGACCTCTCCACCTAGACCGTGAGGAATTTTTCTGTCTCTATCCTCTAGGCTTTGCCGTATATCTCGCCATTCACCGGTTGAGGATTCCTAGATCCAACAAAGGTATACACCTCTAGGCTTTACCGTATATCCCTCCATTCATCAGTCAAGGATTCCTAGGCCCAACGAGGTATACACAATATGGCTTTATCGCAATCCCACCTTCACTGGTCCAGGGATTCATAGGCCTTGTGTTCTTCTCCTCAGACCACCCCACTTAGTTTTGAAACCATTCGACAATCTGGAAACGGAAAGGCAAGGCTGAAAACCACTGTCACACTTAGAAAATCCCATGCCAATTATAGAAAGAGAACCACATACAAAAATGCATGTACCATGCATGCCCAAACTAGCAATGAAATCATACATGTGTAACAACCTCCTCCCACATCTACCCAAGTAACCAGTAAACTGGGGTAAATATGTGACAAGAAGTTACTGTGATATGATTTGACCTCCTAAGTCACCTTAAGGAAGTGGAACCGATAGAAACACACCATACAGACCTTCCACATTAGCAACAAGACACCCAGAAAGCATCCCAACCTCTCAAGTAACCAACTCCTAGGTCCCAATGAGTTTTTAAACCATTACACTCCTGAACACTCCCTTGATATGGGCATGCATGTGTCTAGGAGGATCTGGATTCTCCCATGATCTGGTATGCATGCATCTAGGGAATTTTTTTCCCAGTGTTGTGCCTACATCCCCAGTATTTGAGTCACTTTTTCAAGCCCAGATCCCATGTCACTACCCAGAACTAAATGACACCTTCAGAATAGAAAGATAACAATGGAATAACGAGACAAATGCAATTACTTGAACAAGGCTTTGACTGGACCCCTACTAGCTATGACAGGCATTTCGTAAAAAAATATCACAAATATGTAATCTACAGGTTTAAACAACATATCTAAGCATAGGGGTACTATACTCATTTGAGAATCGCTAAGAAGCATTGATGTCTCAACACATTAGCTTTAGTTTCATCTATTAGTCCATAGATACATTGTTCATTCATTTACAAGTTTAAACATGATGAGAGCCTTACATAGCCACTTGCCATAATACATGTTCATAACCAGCATAATAAAAACAAAAATACAAGGAAATAACAACCATATGATCCACACATATACTATTATAATACTCATTAAATAACAAGGAGAAAAAACCTCATATTAATTATGCAAAGAGCAACCATTTGTGGGACTTCCACAAACCACTTGACTGTAGACATGGTTGATCAAATCTCTCTTTAGCTAGTCACCCCCATGCCATATTCCAAGCATGAATGTGGAAACTCATAAAACACATCAATCAAAACCATCCATGGTTTCCAGAGGCCAAACCACCTCAAACCATCAAACAGTGATTCCACCTCATGGTCGGACATCACAAAACCATCACCAGATTGGTCTTTACCCAATCCTTATAGTGCCCAAACCGTTTGTTCCAACCAAGGCTTCCAAGACTGGTGACTCAACCCACAACTGTCGTCGAGCTTCCAGAGAGTTTGTCCAACTAGGGCTTCCAAGAATAGCAACTCAACCACCAAGGGCTCCAGAGCATTTGTCCAACCAAGGCTTCCAGGACTAGTAACTCAACTCAAACTGTTATAGAGCTTCCAAAGCGTTTGTCCGACAGGAGCTTCCAGGAACTAGTAACTTAACCCAAGCTAAAGGAAACATGAGAACCAACTAGCAAACAAAGAAATAAATCCACAACATTGTAAATCCACTGTAAATTCATGCAATCCTCCATGCCAGTGACAAATCATGACCAATAAAGCACATGTATATGCCATGCATGCCAACACTAATGAGGAAATCATACATGCAACTCGGTACCTGCAAGAAAAGCCCATTGTAGTTGTTGATCCTCGTATCCTCTTGTGCATTTATGCTCTTCTTTTGCCTTCTTGCTCCAAAACTCCAAGTGTGCCACACTCTTCCAAGACTGCTCCAAGAAACTCTAAGTGTCCAAGAGTATGAGAGAGAGAAAAGAGAGAGAACTCCAAAACTGAACTGGAAAAAGTCTATTAACTAATCCTCAAAAGCTTTTTTATTAATGAGGCCTCTATTTTCTTCATTTTCCTCCTCACATGCAACCTGTGACCTTTCAACTCCCTTTTCTCTTAATTTCCATTATTTTCATAAATAAATGTGCCAAAATGTCATTTTTTCTTTCCAAAGCCTTTTCCATTTCCTTTGCCAATTTACTTAGCTATTAATCAACCACAAATGATCCCCAACACTATCATTTTGCCCAACATTCAGCTTGGAATAAGTGTCCCATCAACCGTGGTTATTATTTATCCTTTATTAACTTTTATTACATGGAATTTTGACCAGGGATCTTACAACATGCAACTTGATACCTGCAAGTAATCTCATTGTACCCTCTTGATCAGACCCTTCCTTGCTTGATATTTTATTCCCTTTGCCTTCTTTTTCCTTCCTTTGTTTTCCTTGATCCAATGTTAGAGTGCTCTAAGAATACTCTAAGTGTGCAAGAGTATGATAGAGTAGAGAGAATAGATAGAGAGAGCACTCAAACTAAATAGACAAAAGCTATGAATTGATCCTCAAAAGCCCTTTTATCAATGAGGCCTCTAATTTCTTCAATTTTCCTTTATTTTCCTTCATTTTCCTCCTCACATGCAACACCTTTCACCTTCCTTTTCTCCTAATTTTCTTTATTTTCATAAATAAAATTCCAATTAATGTCTCTTTCCTTCCCAAATCCTTTGCCATTGTCTTTGCCAATTTCATTTAGCCATAATAAACCAAATGAACACCCACTAGGATGTTTTTTCCAACATTCATCTCTGAATATGTGTCCCATGACCTTGGTCTTATTTCTCCTTTAAGTAAATTTATTACATGGAGTTTTAACCCAAGGTTGTTACATGGAATTTGGAGGTCTAGTCATGTCATAGTGACACTCATCTTGTGTTTACCTTGACAAGAGGAGGTGTTACATAATTAGAGTATCTCTACTATCAAAATAACTTGTGTTAGGATAGATTTTTGGAAAAGTGAGGAAAGTTTAATTTGTGCAGGTCACTTTGTTGTTGCATAACTCCACACTTTTTAGGGAAAAGGCTTATCACATGTTGCACATTTTGATAATAGCACCCAACCTTTTACTCTATTACTAGTATACTCTATTACTAGTATATCTTTCAAGATACACAACTTGTTTAATAGGGTATGGATGTACCTATGGTTCTTCTAATCATAATAATTTTGGTTTCATAATATTATCAAGCTAGAGATCTCAAACTTTCACTTGAGGACATGTTTATGCAACCAAAAGACCTTACCAATGCCATCAGAAAGGTACCTAGGCCATTAATTTTTTTTATCAAAATCTTGGTATTGGAAAAAAAACATTGATATTTTAGCAAGATTTCATCTTGATCACCTACATTCACTAAATTCATTTACCAATATTTTTCACTTCCAATTACTGACAAACATAAATCCATCTTAACCTTAGACCTATTAAGCATTTAGAGGGATTATAAAACTTGATGCTAGGAACATCAAAATCATTCACCGATGTGCCATCAATATTGGAAATTTATTTGAAAAATAACCTTTTCAACTTTTGAATGCTAGAAACCCTAGTTAGCACATGTATAACAATCATGGCAAGATTGGAAACGCAGAAAACTTCATTTATGTTTTCTAATTTTCTTCTCTAATTTAGATGATTTAAAGTATGCCATATGTTAGAATGATATATCATCCTTCACTTAGACTCGTTAGAATATTCCTACAAAATAGTTTTCAATGTTAATTTCTGGTAGTTTACCTTAAAAATAAAGTCTATAGTCTAGCACGTTGTCATCCACACAAAGATAATTAGTGCAACACATCAGCATGCACACAAAGATAATTAGTGCATTCAAGATTCACATTATAAGATGTGCAATATTCATGGTGCCAAAGTATGGTATGCCTTTGATGCATAAGGAAGGGTTGTAACATGAGATGTAATCTATCATTAACATGTAGAAAAAAAAGAACTAGTTCCTATCATGGATAGGTAATTCATGTTGGTTGATTTCATGCATAAGAAAAACACTCTACCATAGAAAGTGTAATAGAACTTTGTTATAGAGTAAAAATATGAAATATAAAACATGTTTTTTGTTAATAAGTTAGATTTAAAAGGAAATGAAATTTATTAATTTATTGACAAATAGAAAAACTATATGTTTTCCTTGTATCTATTATGACAATTATGTTCTAAAGATGGAGGATGATATAATTTGTAAACTATGATGACCAAGCTCATTCTAATTGTCATAGAAGTGTGTCAATTGACTTTTCCTTAAATTAAAGGGTAGCATCAATTTTATGTTGATTATGACATTCTTTAAAGGTCAAAAATTGGCACCCCTATATCCATTAAAAAAAAACAACAACAACAACAATAGTTATATTCATTAACTAGAATTATATTAATCATGATATTTCCTTCAATAACTCTTAAACTTAAAAATATTTCTATATTTTAATCATTTGAAAGAAATACAAAACTCTTTATGTATTTAATACAACAAGAGTGAGATGCTTTCAATTATAGATGTAAAAAGGATATTGAATATAATCTTATTTTAAGATAGAATAGGAAATTTTATGATCATAAAAACATTTCAAAAACACCATTCAAGGTGATCTAAGACTATTGTTCACATTTGAATGCAATGTAACAATAGATATTTATATACAAAGAAGGAAATGGAAATAAGACTGAATTTACTTCATGGTTTAGTTACACAACCACCACTTTGTAACAAAATACTATGATGTGGAAGAACCTTGGCTTTCACAAATGATATTGAGAGCATTTCTTGTACTACCCAAGAAATGTGTTATATTCGATTGGGATTTGGGATTAGCAGTAGCAATCAAAAAAATGTCTCTAGTGTTTTGCAATATGCTCAAAATGATCATCATAGTAGGTCGTCCTCGAGGATATTCATTTGTGAAAAGCAATCCAACATTTATTAATGAACTAAGACAATCATTATTCTTATCTTCTTTAGTGCAATTACTAATCCTCCCTTAGACCCATGTCCACCACTTCAAGTCAATTTCGAAAACTACTACTTAGTCCTTCAAAAAACTTGTCGTGGGTGGGTTTCTTTCCAATGAGCATTTCGAATAGCACTATCCCATAGCTATAAACATCGCCATTTGTTTTAGCTTGTCCACCCACTACATATTTTTCATTCATAGATCCCCATCTTAATGTTTTTAATTCATAATGGTCAATAAAGATTACAAAATCATAACATTGCTTAATATGGTATGTAGTTTAAATAATACTTGGAGGAATGTAGCCTATAAATCCTTTGAGTGCATCTATGGAAGTGAAAGTTAAATATTTATTATGTGCAAAACATATAGTAGCAATGCTAAAATCTATTAAATATGTAGTGATATCCTTACCCAAAGGAACATCGTTTGGTTTCAAATCGCAACAGATCACTTGCACAAAACAATGGTGATGGAGATATGTCATGCAATGGGCAATGTCTATTGCTATATTCAACCTTTGAATCAAAATCAAACCTCTTTGTTCTCCATTATCGGGATGTGACCACTTTTCTAGGCTTCCATTTGGCATTAATGGAAATATCGAAGCTTCGATTTGGAGATATTAATAACAAGTTATGACCCTAATCAAATTTTGGTGTCTAAATCTATCCAAAAAATTACACTCTCTATCAAAACTCTTTTGAGGCCCTTCATTTTCTAGTTTGATAAGATCAATAGTAATAAGTGTGCCATCATTCAATACCCCTTTGTACACCTTTCCAAAAATACCAACTCCTAATAGGTTGGCATCACTAAATTCATTTGTTGCAATGACAAGTTTTGCATAGGAAATTCTTCGATGCTCCACATTTAAGGATGGCCAAGTTGTTGAAAAATGAAATAAGAAATTCTCAATTTTTTTTTTCCTTGATTAAATTGAGAAAAATCGAATTTCCACATTAGCAGAGAACTTGGATGATGTTAAATTGTGTGACATGTCTTGTGTCACCCAGTTTACTCAGTAAATTCGAGCTAGAGGAGTTAGAGTTTAGTTAAGCATGTGTGATTACTAATTTGTGGCAATCAAGGTCAATTATCTAAGGTTGTTTTCAGTTAAAATAGTTCTAACTATTGGAGGAACTAGTGGAAGGTCAGTTGTGTAGTGGGACTTCGGTCAAACTTAGTGGTCATCTAGTTAATTGATCAATCAACTCAAAATAGTTAGTGCATGCAGAGAATTCGAGTTCCCCTGGCTTGGTGGAGATTCCAAGGTAGTGTAGCATAAGTTGTAGACTAGCCGTGAGTGTAAAAGCGTTGCATGTAGTTAAATGATCAGCCTAAGGAATTGCGCAATCAATTTTGGAAAAATTCCTAAATAATGGGGGCCTAATTTATCAAGGAATGACGCAAGGAAATAGGAGCTCAAGAAGAGGCATAAATTGACTAATTTTGGGTTAGAGCCTTTTAGTAAGCAGAGAGATAGGTTATGGACTTGTAGGTTGTGCTCAATTGAGAAAATCAATTGTAATACATATGTATTCATAAAGTTTAATGCAAGCGAGCATTGGGGTTTTTAGCAGATTTCTTTCCCCAAGAAAAAATACTATTTTCATGTCTGTGATTTCTTATTACATGTCTAAAATTTTTGTTCTAAATTGTGAATTAATGTTCGTATAACAGTAGAACAGGTTTTTGTCTTGTGATTTTTATTAAAATTTCATGAGTAGTTGCAAATCTACAACATAATTTCTACATGGTATCAGAGAAGGATTTACATTAGAGCAAAGAATTTGAAGTTGTTTCTCATGAGGCTTGAATTTGGAGATCAGTGCAACAAGATTTCTTCAGAACTGAGAAGATGGCCTTCAATGGACTGAGGCTAGAGTATGCCTTGGAAGGCACCTTTAATTTTGTTGCATGGAAGGATCGCATGGAGGGGGTATTGGATGAAAATGGATTACTAGAATAATCAAGATAGAAGTTGCACAACCACCAGAATGTGAAGCCCAGAATTGTGCTCAATGGAAGAAATATGTAGCCAAGGAGACGAAAATAATCTTGGAGGGAGTACAAGATCACATTGTCTCATTTGCATGGAAAAGAAACTCCATTCACAATGTGGAAAGAACTGAAAGCATTGTTTGAGAATACTAGTGACCGCGTGAAGATGGTGCTCAAGGATAAACTTTGAAGTGTCAAGATGCAGAAGAATGACACTATTCCTTAGTATTTGAGCAAGTTGACACAATGTCATGATGAACTTGGCAGGGTTGGCGTAAATTTTCCTGAAGAATACTTCGTAATCCTAGCCCTTCGAGGCCTTTGCAAGAGCTAGCATAGCTATCAAGATTCAGTGAATGGGAGGGAGAAACTACTGAATTGGGAGTGCTTATGGTCTGATTTGGTACAAGAGGAAATAAGGCGAAATAGCAGATATGGGACTTAATCCAAGGGTGAGGATTAAGAAAGATTTCATTGGAAGGAAAGGAAAAGAAGGGAAAAGGGAAGAAATCTCAATCCAAACTAGATTCCATCCAAGGGGGCAAGAAGAAATATTTGTTGAAAATTAAATGCTTCCATTGTCATGAATTCAGGCACTATGCCACGAAGTGTCCACACAAAAAGGCAAGCAAGAAGACCTCAAGAAGAGAAATAGGTGAAGGTTTGGCTTCACAGTTTGAGCTTGACCTTTCCCTCATTGCATGCATGGCCAACACAGTGATGGGGATGTGGTACTTAGACTCAGGTGCATCGTTCCACATGACAGGGTGTAGAGACTTTTTCAATGACATGGACGAAAAATATTTGTAGATGCACATCGAGATGGGGGACAATGGAAGGTATAGCATGACTGGGGTTGGTACAATCACCTTTTAGAGGGAGTCAAGATCCCCCCTCAAGCTCAAGGATGTCATGTTTGTTCTGGGCCTAAAGAAAAGTCTCATCTCTGTTGCAGTTTTGGAAGACCGTGGTTATGATGTGATCTTCAACAAAGGAAATGCATTCCTGAGACACATAGCCAAGGGATAGATGAAGAAGATTAAGGTTTGTGTAAAGAACATGTATAAGATAGATGTGGAAGATTGTGAATCTTTAAGGACAAAGGTGGAGAAGGTGCAAAGTCGTGATATTGGTGAACTTTGGAATAGAAGACAGCCATTTGCATCATGGAACTCTGAATATTATGCAAAAAATAGCCACATGCCTCCCCAAAGGAGCATTTGAGCAACATGATGTATGCAAAGAATGTACTTTGGGGAAATACACAAAATACACATTCTATGAGCAGGATAGAAAATAACATGTAGTCCTTGAAAGGATCCACTCTGATGTCTGTGGACCTTTCTCGATCACCTCCACTACTAGGAAAAAATGTTTTGCCATTTTATTGATGAATTCTCATGGAAGTGTTGGATCTTCTTCATGCAGAAGGAGGAGGAGACATTCTCCGAGTTTGTAGAGTTAAAGGCACTAGTCGATAAGGAAATTGGTAAGAAGGTGAAGGCTCTTAGGAGCGATAATGGAGGTGAGTGCGTGTCGTCAGATGAATTTAAAAAATTTGGTGCAAAAGAAGGTATTCGACAAGAGTTGATAGCACCCCACAACCCATAGTGGAATGGGGTGGCTAAGAGAAAGAATCATAGCATTGTGGGAGAAACGAGGGTGATGTTGCATGACCAAGTCCTACCTCTACATTTGTGGGTTGAGGCATGCAGCACATCAGTCTATTTGCATAACCGATGTCCCCATCAAATTATTGGCATGATTACACTGGAGGAGGCTTTCTAAGGGAGAAATTTGAATGTCGCACTTTAATATTTTTGGAGCCTCTATTTACTGCCTTGTCTCCAAATAATCAAGGAAGAAGCTATAGCCTACAACAGAATTGGGGGTATTTGTGGGTTACATAGAAACTCCCCAAAACTACAATGTGTACTTGTCATCCCTCAAAATGACAGTTGTGTGAAGGGATGTAAAATTTGATGTGGAGAAAGTGATGTGGTGCTCTCTTGAGAGGGAGCTTCAAATCCCACCATAGGAGGAGCCTCAAGAATTTGCAGAGTAGCCACAAATTTAGGATAAAAGAGTGGAGACCGCCATTCAAGAAGAACCATCCAAAGAAGGAACGAAAATAACTAGGGAAGTTGAGAGACTTGTGTAAGATGCAAGAGAGAATGTGGGTGATCCTTGAAATTTGTGTAGGCAGAGAAGGTCACCAGATCAGTACACTGGCTACATGGCTCTAATGTATGAGCTTGTAGAGATTGAGCCATCAAATTTCGAGGAAGCAATAGATAAAACTATATGGGTTGATGCAATGGTGGAGGAGTATGAATCCATTGTAAAGAATAGTGTTTGGGAAGTGGTCCCAAGACCATCAGATAAATCAGTTGTGGGTCCGTAATGGATCTTCAAGGTAAAACTGGCAGAAGATGGAATCATAGATAAGTACAAGGCCATATTTGTGGTCAAGGTGTACACTCAAGTTGAAGTAATTGACTATGAAGTGAACTTTTCTCCTATAGAAAGGTACTCATTCATTAGATCAATTCTTGCTTTGGCTATGCAGATAGGGTGAAATATCCACCAAAAGGATGTAAAAACAACATTCCTCAATGGATTTATTGAGGAGGAGGTGTACATTGGGAAACCAAAAGGCTTTGAGACTTTTGATCCAAAGTCTCATGTGTGAAAACTCAAGCAAGCGTTGTATGATCTCAAACAAGCACCCTGTGCTTGGTACACCACGATAGATAGTTATCTCACTGGTTTGCGCTTGACCAAAAGTGAAGCGGATGCAAACCTGTATCATATTTTGGTACAAGGTAAATTGCTTATTGGCTTATATGTTGATGATTTAATTTTAACTGGTAATGAGTTGTTGATTAGATCTTGCAAGGAGGACCTTGCAAGAGAATTTGAAATAAAGGACATGGGTCTCATGCACTACTTCCTCGACTTGGAAGTATGGCAAGGTGATGGGGAATTGTTTTTCTCTCAAGGAAAGTATGTAAATGAGATACTACAGAGATTTCGCATGGAGAGTTGCAAACCCATGGAGACACCTATAGCGACCAACTAGAGGAGGGACGATGCCACTTCAGGTGAATAAGTGGATGCTACCATTTATAGGTAACTAGTGGGTTCACTGATGTACCTTGTGAACACATGACCAGATATGTGATATGAAATCAAACAGCTAAGCCAAGCTATGGTTAGGCCAACCAAATTATTTTGGAGGGAAGCTAATCATATGTTATGGTACTTGAGAGTTACTACCCAGTTTGGACTTTGGAACAAAAGGACAAAGAGAGTGAAGTTGTGTGGATTCATAGATGCAGATTGGGCAGGGATTCCATCAGACCGAAAGAGTACATCATGTGGAATCTTCAGCGTTGGGTTTGCAATGGTTTCTTAGTACAATAGGAAGCAATAGGAAGCAAAAATCTATAGCGCTTAGCTCCACAAAAGCAGAATGCATGGCTACAAGTCAAGAAACATGTGAGGTGATCTGGATGAGAAATATACTTGTTGGATTGTTTAGTCAGATGATGGACCCAACTGTGATCTACTGTGATCATCAGAGTTGCATTAAGCTCTTCGAGAATCCTATTTTTCACGATTGATCCAAGCATATAGATATCTTGTTTCACCATAGTTGGGACTGTGTGCAGAGGTGGATAATGTTGTTACAGTGCATTCCAATAGAGGAACAAGATATTGACATTTTGACAAAGGCCTTGTCAAATGGGAAGTTCGAGTTCCATAGGTACAGGATAGGGGTGGTTGATAATCCCTTTCTTGTTAAGAGGGAGTGTAAAAAAATGCAGCAAGAAATTCTCAATTTAATTTTGTCTTGATTAAATTGAGAAAAAATAAATTTTCGCATCATCAGACAACTTGGATGATGTTAACATGTGTGGCATGGCTTGTGTCACCCAGTTGACTTAGTAAATTTGAGTTGGAGGAGTTAGAGTTCAGTTAAGCATGTGTGATTTATAATTTGTAGCAATCAAGGTCAGTTATCTAAGGTTGTTTTTAGTTAAACTAGTTCTAAATGTTGGAAAAACTAGTGAAAGGTCAGTTGTGTAGTGGGACTTCAGTCTAACTCAGTGATCATCCAATTAATTGATCAATCAACTCAAAATAGCTAGTGCATGTAGAGAATTCGAGCTCCCGGGGCTTGGTGGAAATTCCAAGGCAGTGTAATATCAGTTATAAACTATTCTTGAGTGTACATGTGTTGCATGTAGTCAGATGATCAGCCTAAGGAATTGCGTAATCCATTTTGGAGAAATTCCTAAATAATAAGGGCCTAATTTTTCAAGGAACAACGCAAGGAAATAGGAGCTAAGGCAGAGGAAAAAATTGACTAAGTTTGGGTCAGAGCCTTTCAGTGAGAAAAGTGATAGGTTATGCACTTGCAGGTTGTGCTTAGTTGAGAAAAGCAATTGTAATACAATTCTATTCATCATATTAATGCAAGCAGACATTGGGGTTTTCGCATATTTCTTTCCCCAAGAAAAAATACTATTTTCATGTGTGTGATTTCTTATTGTAAGTCTAAAATTTTTGTTCTAAATTGAGAGTTATTATCCGCAGAGAAGTAGAGTATTTTTGTGTCTTATGATTTTTATTACAACTTCATGAGCAGTTGCATATCTACAACATAATTTCTACACAATTCCACAGAGAAGTAGAGTATTTTTGTGTCTTGTGATTTTTATTACAACTTCATGAGTAGTTGCATATCTACAACATAATTTCTACACAAGTCTCTCTAAGAATATGTCTTTTTCAATTTCGTCCCCTTATTATTCCTAGAAGCAAACACAATACAACAATTGTTGCAATAGCAACAACAAGAATGATAAATCTTTTTAAATCCAAAACACTTATATGTTTGTTAGAATAGCATGGTGATAGACTTACCCAAGATCCACATAGACCGAGATTTCCCATAAATGTTATTGTGCCGATCTTTTTGAAAACTCCAATCTTTTAGGGACTTCTCATGACAACTTGTGAGATTTTCAAGTGGCAGAGCATTGTGAGATTTTCTAGTGATATGGGTATTCTTCCCAACAAATTGTTGGAGGAGTGATCTAGGCCTTGTAGACTTAGAAGTTTTTTGAGTGACAATGGAATTGGACCTTCAAGTGTGTTGCAAGAAAGATTAAGATATTCTACTTCTTTACAGCTTCTGGAATATAGCTAGTTAATTGATTTACAAAAATATCTATAGTTTGAAGTTTATTGAACTTCCCTGGTTCTAAAGGCACGTGGCCATGTAATAAATTGTACTTCCTCATTCGATCCACGGGATTCCATAATTCTGCACTCGCAGTGGTCCAAATTCTTTGGTTCCATTTTGGTTCTAAATGCTTGTTCATGAGGGACTTGAGATGTAGATTGTTGAATGTAAATGGACAAGTGAATGACAGTCCTTTTGAAGATTAATGAGATTATTCCAGTGATTCCAATCATGGAGATTCACAGTATGTTTTCCCCTCTGTAAATCTCATTTCATATATGTTTTACCTTCTCTGAAATAGTGTAATGAAACAATCAGTTTCTCCTTGATTCATGGATTTATCCAGGCTGCTAAATAGCGAACAATCCCTGTAATTAAGACAGTGTTACTTATGTTAGTCTGTAACTTGCAGTACCTGTGTAAAAGACAGATTTACTTATGTTATTTGATTAACCTGCAGTACCTTTGTGAGCCCAAATTTACTCATGTTGTTTGGTGATAAAGGTACCCATGATATATCTAGCATGAAACCTTAGTTAGCGCTCCATTGTGGGTTTCACCCGTGTTCATGATTGTATATTTGTTACTAAGAAGCAACAAAACCTGTGTTAGCTACAGATTTACTTAAGAACCTGTAATGTGTACATATTTTCTTATGCTTTTAGTGACAAATGTGCCCATGAGGTATATGGTCTGAAAGCCTTGAATAACGCTCCATTGTCTCTACCATTTCATCTCTTCCATCTTCCATCTTTTTGCTAGAACATTATTGCTTAGGATTCTGTTGGAAGCCCTCTACATCGAGTTCCCTCCTTTCTTTCCTCCTCTTCACTTTACTACAACTTCAATATAAATCTTCCTGTTGTTGTGTGTCGGCCACCAGAACAAGGCATTTCTCTTTGAGGTTGGCTTGATTTACCCCCTGAGCATTCAGATCCATTTTTTGGCTTTAGTTTACCTTAATGAAGGTCGATTGAACCGAGCCCCATTTTATTCTTTTAAAATTCATGACAATTGGAGCGCAACCAAAAGTCCCCATTGAAAATCCTCCATGCACTCCTCTATTTAAGATGTCTTAGGCATTGGCCTACAATCAACCCAAAGGTTGTCTCTAGGAAGTTTTCTATGTCCCCTGTAGCACTCGTGTTGCAGGTGCCATTGAAAGCGACAAAATATTTCTAGCGTCATTGTCGAAGAATAGATTAGAATATTTTTCCCTGGGTACAACAAATCTTTACATTCTCTCTATCATGTGAGCAAGGGAAGTGTGGGTTGAAGATCTCTCACCTTGGCAACTCCACTGTTTCAATCTTATGGCAAGCATCCTGGCGACTCCACTGTCTGAATTTCTACCTCCCCCAATTTATGATTCATATGATTCAGAGGAGGATGAAGTGGTTACAAATTGTCAATGGGATCCACTTACAAACAAGTGGGGAGAAGGCTCCCAACAGTAAATGTTTCAAGAAGAGCACAAAGTTGAAGGACCAAGCTAGGTCTGTGACTGTCGGTTGTAGAAATATTCCTGCCAAGAATTTTCAGTATATTCTCCAATCTATGACTCTTAGAGTTCAGACATTGAATAATCTATTGTAGATTTACAAGAGGGTTGGCCCATTGACAAACGGGTAGCAAATGATCAACAACAAGCTTTTCTAGAAGAATCTAAATCTGAGGAGTTGAACCATAATTGTGGTTGCCCGGACCAAGAAGATATTGATCAGTGTACTTTTCATGAAAATAAGGCAGGTGAAAATTTTTCTTGTTAGCTCTATGACCCTGAAGCTATCTACATGACAACATTCTTCAGTCAGCATCAAAGAATGTTTCTGGAGTATGCATTAGGATTTTTATTTGCAGATTTTTCATGGTGCATGCTTATTTTATTTTTAAAATTTTAAGAACAGGGAGGCATTAGGTCCAACACTCAAATGATGGCTTGGCTCCATTGGAGGGTTGAACTCACTTAGGTGAATTGAGCTCTGTATGTAGATAGAAGTTCTATATAAATAAGCTCACTATCTGAGAATTTAATTTCGAGTTGGTAGAATTTATTTTTCTGCATTTCAGTTTGATGAGGAAAGGACTCCCTGCAAACAAAGTTTCATGGAGATTTTATGGTTATACAAGTTCATTATATTTTTAACTCTATGCTCAATGGTGAAGACTATTGGTCTACAAGTTCTCACCACCTTGCTAGCAAGGCATTGTCCCTCGTTGGAGCCAATGTTGTTACTCACTGCTAAATGTGTTTTCAGCTGTGGAAAGGGTGAGAAAGAGTAGTGAAGTTTGAATCCATCTTCCAAGCCACAAAATCTCTCTAAAGTCAGACCCTCTCCATTGCATAGCGCTCGTGATAATATTTCCAATGGTATATGGAAGTCTAAAAGTGGAATTTTGTATTAGAAATTAAAGCAGATTGAAGTTTCTCCTTGAAAGCTAGTAAAAAATTAAGAGAAAACACCAAGGGAGGCTCATCACGATTGCAATTCTGAGTTTCCTAGCAGTGCAACGGGGAAGGAAAGAAACTTGTGATTAGCGATCATCGATATCGACAATCGCAAACTTCAGAGGCCCATGGTCATTGCAATCGCATATTGCACTCAGGCAGCATGACATATTGGTGATCGGCGAATCCAAAGCAAGGTATATCGGTGATTGGAGGGTCCCAAGCACAGTATACTAGCTTATCAACGATGGGAGGTCCCGAGCACAGTATATTAGCTTATCAGTGGTTGGAGGTCCCACATGTAAGACTTCGTGCAATATTGGAGGTCCTACAATATCGGCAATCGCATAAATGAAAGCCCTCCTTCGTCAAAGTCCCTTCCGACCTACGATTGTGATAGGAGAGAACCCTCCCGGATGTGATAGTTTATGCATCTTGCTTCCTTGAAGACTCGCATCCATACAATCAGTAGGCTCTGTGTAATATGGTAGGAAGGCCCTCTCCTATACTCGGATTGCGATATCCCAGGTGAGCCCAATCCCATGGATCGACAATTGTAGGTGTCAAGGGGAGATACCAAAGGTGACTGCTAGAATCCACCAATATGCAGGATTCTATGCAACAAAGGAAAAAGCCCCTAGAAGGGAGTCCAAAGACCCTAGCACCCTAGGACTAAGCCACAAGTCACCTCTGTCCTATGATGCAGAAACACTGAAAGGGGCTAAACTAAAGGGGACTAAGGGGCATTAGAGCTCGTTGTTTCATAATGTTTTAAAAGTAAAAGCATCGATATCGCGAGGCTCCGAGAATATCGTACAGATCTTTAAAGGGGGATGGGTTGGTAGTTGAGACTTTGAATAGAAGTACGGGGTAGTGGCAAAGCGATATGGGCTAATCCTGTAGAAGGCCCTGCAACAAGAAACCAAGGACTACATGGGCCACTTAAATGAATTTGACTACCTTGACGCATGACTTTAGGCAGTAAATGGAGGAATGGGACTCCACCCTGATACACAACAAAGGATTGTCAAGACATGCGCCATTTCTACTCAGTGAAAGGCATTCACAGTTGACCCACTCCCAACTTTGGAGAATGAGCTATTCAGGCAGTTAAGGCGAAAGTGACAGGAACCGACCGAGCAGTAGGAAAAGTGCATCATGGCAGAGATGTGGCCTGATTAAGGGCTTTCAGAGGGACAATAGAGGGATATTTCCACCCCTCACCATTCAATTTTATTTTTATTTTATTCTGTAACTGTTGTATTTCAAGAAGGAATCAGATCCTTTGTAATCTTTTGAACAACAAGACATCGCTCGCTGAGACAGCTAGTCTAGAAGACACCTTAATACTCTAGCGAATATATTTTTGTAACTGTAACCCAAGCTCCCCCTCTTCTTCTAAATAGGGGGAAGAAACACTTACATAGGGCTCCGAAATTCTAAATGTAAATGGAATGGTGAATGAGACTCCTTTTGAAGATTAATGAAACTATTCTGGTGATTCCAATCATGGCAATGCCAATATGTTTTCCCCTCTATAAATCTCATTTCATATATGTTTTACCTTCTCTGAAATAGTGTAATGAAACTGTTGGTTTCTCCTTGATTCATGGATTTATCTAGGCTACTACATAGCGAACAATCCCTGTGTTTAAGACATAGTTACTTCGTTAGTCTGTAACCTGTAGTACTTGTGTATAAGACATATTTACTTATGTTATTTGATTAACCTGCAGTACCTGTGTGAGCCCAAATTTACTCATGTTGTTTGATGATAAAGGTACCCATGATATATCTGGCATGAAACCTTAGTTAGCGCTCCATTGTGGGTTTCACTCATGTTCATGATTGTATATTTGTTACTAAGCAGCGACAACACTTGTGTTAGCTACATATTTACTTAAGTACCTGTAATGTGCATAGATTTGCTTATGGTTTTAGTGACAAATGTGCCCATGAGGTATATGGTCTGAAAGCCTTGAATAACAGTCCACTGTCTCTACCATTGCATCTCTTCCCTCTTCCATCTTTCTGCTGGAACATTATTGCTTGGGATTTTGTTGAAGGTGCTATGCATTGAGTTCCCTCCTTTCTTTCCTCCTCTTCACTTTACTATAACTTCAATATAAATTTGTTTGTTATTGTGTGCGGGCCACCAGAACAAGGCATTTCTCTTTGAGGTTGGCCTGATTTACTCCTTGGGAATTTGGATCCATGTGTTGGGTTGGGTTTACCTTCTTGAAGGCCGATTGAACCAAGCCCCCTTTTATCCTTTTAAAATTTGTAACAATTGGAGTACAACCGAAAGCCCCCATTGAAAATCCTCCATTCATTCCTCTATTTAAGATGTCCTAGGCACTGGTCTACAATCAACCCAAAGGTTGTCTCTAAGAAGCTTTCTATGTCCTCTGTAGCACTTGTGCTACAGGTGTCGTTAAACGCGACAACATATTATACAGTCAAGAGAGCATGAAGACCTTTCCTGATAATTGGGTGGTTGTGTTGGACCATTGGGTGAGGAATGGAAGGCCATTCAACTAGTTAGATATGTTGGCTCTTTAGTTGAAAGTCCATGTGACTAAAGCTTGGAATATACCCAAGGATGAGCAAGTGATATTCTACATGTTCACATATTTACTTGATGCAATTTGTGCCCAGCATCAATTTCTTAGCATGAGTTGGACATGGACACCGAAAGAGACTGTCGTCAACATTTATTGTAAGTCACTTTTAGACTGTAGCTACCGAGGGGTTATGGCAAGGCTAACTGACCATTTCATCATCCCATTGTATAAGTTGATATTTGAGCAAGATCCGCCTTGCATGTCCCAAGAGTGGATGGATGCAATACTTGACATTGCATATTGGTATGCCTCACCTGGTGGCACCTTCATTAGGATGTTTGACGGATAGAAGCCTTTACATGTTCTACCAAAGTATGCCACAGACAAGTTGGTCACATAAGAGGTCTCATATCACATCTCCATAGGGTTATCAATAGGGTTGCATAGGAGGAAGAAGGCACCATCGCCCTCTCTTCCTTTGCGGATTGAATTGTACGAGATTAAGAGCTTGAAGGATGTGGATGATAGTGAAGTTCAAATTCACCACCAAAGACTTTAATATTTATGATCCCCGTGGTATTTGCAAGAACCACTGTGCAAAGGTGTATTATCCATGAATCCACAGGACATTTCATTGGCATGAGGAGGACCCTTGGAGATACTATTACAATGAATCCAAGCTCCATGAGTTGGTCAATATAGCCACAACTTGCAAAGCTGCTCTACAAGCAGCGAAAACGCAAGAAGAAACAACAATAACAACAATAAGGAGCAAACTAGCGCAGGACAAGGGCAAGAACGATATTGTTGAGAACATAGAGGCAAAGCAAAGCTACAAGATGAAAGTAGACCTTATCACTGAGAAAGCAGTTTTGGTAATAGAGGCAAAGAGGGACCAGTGGCTAAAGAGAGCAAAGCGAATGAAGAAAGAAAAATAAAGGTTGGAGGAAGCAGAAAGAAAGTTGTATGAAATAGAAAAGAAGTTGAAGGAAGAGAATGAGCTGAGAAGGAGAGAGAGGGAAGAGAAGCATAAACAAGAGGAAGAAGAAAGGCAAGGCGTGATGATTGAGAAAACAACACCCGTACAAGTTGAGGAGTTAGAACAACTGATAGCTGAAGAAGACTATGAATTGATTAATGATCGAGAGTTTTCTCAACAAATTGGGAAACTAATTGAAGTGATAGACATGGAGTTAGGTCAGGAGCCACAGGATCAAGACACTGACCTCATGCCGAGAGCACCTGAGGTCACCTCTCAGTCTCCACCACCTCTAGTGTCAGAACCAGTCCCAAGTGAGAAAGGAGACAAATATATAAAACCAGACACAAAATATATTGGCGGAAAAAGGCAGAAGCCTGATGCTGCCTCAGGTATTCACTCTCATTATTATTTAAAAAAATTGAATATAATGTTACAAATAAATAGATGAAAGATAGTGTTCTCAAGATAGTGTGTGCTATCTTAGACACTTTTGGTTGAGATAATTTCTCCTTTGGTTGAGATAATTTCTCACCAAACACACACCAATATAGGAGTTCCCTAAACTAACTCCTATCTTAGAGGAACAACCCAAGAGTTAGGCACAAATTCCTAACTTGGAATATTTAATTTATTTATTTATTTTTGGATTTATTATTGTTTTTATGAGAGAGGTTAACAGGTTATTCTTTTTTATGACAATCCGGTGATGGCTATCTACAATCTATCATTTGACGAGTTGCAGAAGAATATTGTACAAGCGCGAAGAAAGGATTTTCTGGATGATCATGCGTCACTTGCATTCATGAAAGAAAGGGTGATAGTTTCAATTGTCAGAAAGCATCCAGTTGCCATTGTCGATGCCACTTTGGCTTATGTAGGAGCCACAAGCTCAAATGTTAAGTTCCTATTAGCTGAGAATGAACAGATGGAAAAGAAATTGCAGATAGCCAGGCAAGAGGTAGAACAATCCAAAGAGAAGATCGCAGGTTCTGCAATGGCAGAGATGAGGAAAGTGATACTTTCTTAACTATTAACAGTTGAAACTACCATGCAGAATATCTATGACAGATTCGTCACCATGCATAAGGAGGTTGTATATGTGCAAGACTTACATCAATGGAGCAATAAGTTGGTTCAAAATCTTAGGGACATACATGCTACCATAACCTATGTGCAAGAGTGGACAATGTGGTACAAAAGGGTCCCGCTTTACTTTCCAAAGATGATGAAGCCGCGGGCAGAGCTAGACAAAGCAAAGGTTTGGATATTGATCCAGAACTATAAGCAACTCACCCCATTCATTATCAACATACAAGATTCATATGCACAAAGGTATAAGAGTTTGGATGTCATGGTAAGAAAACACATGATCTCGTCAATCGGTTCATTCACCGAAGCTAAGCACAAGAACCAAATCCAGCTAGAGATCGATAAGTACATGGAGCAGCTAAGGCTAGAGGCCACCAACGATGACTTAGAGTTGAGTGCACAAAACATGTAGAAGTACATTAGTTCTCTTGTCGTGGTCAATATCATGTTGCACATGCTTCAGGATGAGTTGGACATAGGTTCCAAGGCCATATACCCAGAAGCTATGGAGGCAAGAGTCTGCTATCAGAAAGACACCATCAAGTAGTTTGGGGGCATCATTGCACAGTACCAAGATTGACATCAATATGTAACAGAGAAGCACCAAGTGGAGGTTGTTGAATTGGTCTTTCCCCAAAATTTGGATTCATAGTGTGTTTTATTGTTAGGTTGTCTCTAGCCTATTTTGTCTCACATAGGTAAATGTGGAAAATGTAATATTATTTGTAAATATGTTATAAGTGAAGTTCCAAGTGTCATTAGTGGAATATGAAAAATCACTATGTAATGTAATGAGTTATTTGTAAAGGAGTTGAAGAGTCATGAGGGTAGTCAAAGAGCCATAAAGGGGAATTTCAAGGGTCACCCCACCCTTTGTTATAAATAGAACCTCATAACTCATAGAACAGGGTTTTGGGAGCCAAGCTCTTGGCTAGGCTTAGGTTTAGAGAAGGCTTGGGAGTATTGTAACGAGCCTTGGCTTCTCCAAAACATAGAGCAGTATACTTCTTTGGAGGAGCAGGTGTTCTTGACTGTAGTGTTCCACTATTGGGGCTAGTGGTTTTCAATGGTGTATGTATGGATGGAACTTTCACTTATAATAATAATAAGAGAGCCAACATGCTTTCATGCATATTTTGTTATTGTAGTTAGACTATTTTGGTTTCTTTAGCAATGTATGTTGTTTAACTTATGCATTTTCTTATGAAATACTTTGTATGCAATTGTATGAATCTTTTTGAATGCGTGTTGTTGGATTAACCCGTCACTTTAACCTGTGGACTATTTTGCATCTTAGCATATGATGTCATATCGCTCGTGTGTTTCTTTCAAGTTCTATACCATTACAGGTTTCTAAAGGGCACACTTCCATTTAACCTCCATGTGTTAGAACCCCATGCATCTCAGTTGACTCGTTGCAAGGTCACACACTTGCTTCCACCCAATGTCATCATACTTATCTCTTCGCGCTATCGCGGTCAAGGCACTACATTAACACCCATTTTTGGGACTCCTACTTTGTGGGCTCTAGTATTGCAACAATAATGCTGCAACTCCTAGGGCTCCCTTCTTTACTTTTATCAACCCGGTAGTTTGTAAAAAACTTGGAAGCGACGGTGCTATATGCACAAGTACTAGCTCTTGTCACGGCTATCACTTGATCAGCTGGCACAAGTCCGCTAGGAGCTTAAGCCAAATTCTATGAGCTTTTAGAAAAAGCTTTTAACTGTGATAGATGAAAGCTAACTCAAAAGAGGCTAGTCTACTTGCAGAAAGAAGCTAAAAGCTGAAAGGAAATGCAAACCCTAGTTTTATTGACTAACCCTATTGGTGCAAGAAAAGAGATGAAAGTGGTGGAAATGGATGCCATTGACTTTTAGAAAGGTAAAATGCATGTGAATAAGCTACTTCTGCAGTAAAATCTGGAAAGGAAACATCTTTTTGTATTTTTGGGTAAGTTGGCAGAATTATTATGCATGTGCTTTAACTGTTTTTGACTGTGCAGAGGTGGATTGGCGAAGGAAATGGAGTAGGCGATTGCAAGAGGTTCGGAAGGTGAAAAGAGGGCCTAAGGGGTCCCTAGCACCCTTCCAAAGAGTTTCACAATGATCGTATCTCAAGAAACCGCTCTCGTGAGTTTCTACAGGAAGTCTGCAGGGGTTCTACAGGATGTTCTGTAGCTTCTACAGGATGTTCCGAAATGGACTTTTGGAGGGTTGATGGTGGAAGAAAGGTGAAGAAGTGGGTATGGAGGTGAGATAAGTGTGTGAGGAGGTCTAGGACTTGGTGATTGAGGATGAAGAGTGTTTAAGGTGATTGGGTTGGTTCGAAGATAAGAGAAGCAATGTTGTGCAAGAATGTAGGAACTAGGGCAAAGTGAGAAAACGTGGCAAATGAGAGGCAAGAACCCGAGTTAGAGGACAAAACAGGTTGAATTGATGGGATAAGGGTAGGGGATGAGGTATCACAGGTGCTCTGCACGTTATTTTCCAAACTGATCAAACGAAGACTAGGAAAACCAAGGATCTAACTACTTTAACCTAATTTGACCTAAATACCAGAAATCATGATGGACAGTAATGTGTTGGCAGAAAATCATGTAAGTCAACTACAAAAACCAAGCAAGAATGGATCCAAGCATGTAACCACAATTGGTACCAACTTTTGCATCTAAGAATCTAACACTAGCAATCGCATGAAGAAGCAAGAACAATGTTTTTATGGCAGCAAGGACACCTTGGTCTCAGATCATGGTCCCAAGGAGAGAGAGGTGAGATCAGGGGTTGCTTGATAGCCCTTTCCGAAGATCTTTTCTGTTACCAACCTATTAAATCAACCTGAAACATGAACAACTATTTCTATCATCAAAAATGGACTAAGTAACCAAGCAAGATTGTAATCTACTGGCAGAAATTATTCTATGAGTACAGCAAAAAAAATATAACAATACACAGAGGAGGTCCTGGCGCTTGGGTTGGGCCCAACCCCAAGAGCTACAGTCTCCTAAGAAGAAGCTCAGAATTGAAGCAAAATGAAACTGATCTCCATTACTCATAAAATTGTTTACAGCAAAAGCTCCAAGATGAGCTGAAAACAGAGTAACACTAGAGTGCAAAATACAAAGGTTAAAAAAGTAACCTAAGAAGGCTGGAAGTCTTCCTTCTTGTACACTACGAGGACCTCCAATAGCCCTCCTTAACTCAAGGGGCTCGGCTGCTCAAACTACCAATAATCAGTCACTTTACACAAAATTGCTCGGCTGCCCTTGGGAATCATTTTTGGTGGCTTGCTGAACTCCGAGCTTATGGTGGAGAATTCAAGGAAGGGGCCATTTAGTGCAGGAGACACCCTTCCTAAGAATCCTCACCCTTGTTCCCTCGTGTTTGGCTATCATCTCGCTCATAAATGCTTGGCCTTGGTTCAAAAGTTGTCCAAAAATCTGCAATAGCCACGTGTTAGCCTTCTTGGTCAAGTGACTATTCTCATTCATTCAATTAACATAAATATACTCAAAAGCATGCATAAACTATGAAAAATGGTGGATTGATGAAGAACAATTAGGCAAAATGAGCCCAATAAGTTACCCAATTTTGGGGCTCATAATCACCCCCCTGCTAAATGGGTTTCTCATCCTCTGAGCAACTAATCCAACTAATCATCCTTGATTGTTTTGACTACCTCTCTCACATCCCAGGCTTTCGAAGTGATGTCTTCTTCCTTGTCATGAAATCCTACTTCTCTTTCTACTTCCTCCCATTGCCTGTGTTCCTCTTCTTCTTTGACTCCTTCCAACAGTCCTAAGAGCAAGGGAGGACTGTACTTTAGGCCGATCCAACTGGCCTGCAGAGTTTGCATTGACTGCTTATAGAGGGGTACTCTTGCCAAGGCCTCCCTCATCCTTGTTGGGGTGTGGTATTCTCTTATTTTCAGACTGTGGGACAGTGTGTTCCACCTCCTTGTGCGAGCATGAATGCAGTTATCCCCCAACAATCTTTCCATGTCCTCGAAATGAGCAAAGGCTTGAGCTTGTCGTTCAATGTAGTCTGGCAGAACCTGAGTGTTATTGGCTAGGTGTTGGTGGGCATATATTAAGGCTGAGGGATCCTCCGGCTCTGCTCTGATCATGAGTGGCTCACTTAGCTCTTTGTTCATGAGATTTCGAATCTCTGTTGACCTTTTTCCTCATGGTTTAACCAAGAGGCCATGGCCATAAGTTGCACATCTCCCACTGTAGTGTTGGGGTCCCACAGATTCATGTTAAGAAGGGCCAAGTTGTGTAAATAGAACTCTGATAATTTGGCCTTATCCTCTGCTGAGCTATTGTCACACAAAGCCATGAATTGATGGTAATTTTGAAATGGAATGGTGCCCCTTTGGGCCAAGGTGTTAATCTGGAACTGCAACAATTGATATTTAAGGTATAAGGCATATGACTTGGTGGGTTGCCGCCATTGCAAAGCTTCTATTGCCCAGCTGGCCATGCAGGCCAATTGGGCTTCCTTTTCTTGCACCTGGTGTTTTAGAGTCTGTATTTCCCCTACTGCCTGTAATTCTTTCTCCTGTAGTTTTTTTGTTAGTGCCTCAACCTTAGCCTACATCCCGTCCTATCTTTGTTGTTCATCAGGGGTTTCTTTGTCTTCTGGAGGCCTTTCCTATTGTTGTTGTTCTCCCAAGATGGGGGGCCTATCTTCCCTGTGACTTCCCTGGAGCTGCAGCTGCTGTTTCAGCAACTCATTCTCTTCCTGTATTTTGGCCCTTTGACTGCTCTCCACATGCCTTACCATAGCCAATTCATTTCTTGATTCCTTGAGTTGTTCTTCCAGGTGGCCTATGTCCGCCACTCCCTTGGATTTAGCAATCTTCATCCAAGTGTGAGTCCTAATCCTTTCTTCTTCCAGTGCAAAGAAAAGTGGCACCACAAATTTCAGGGGAATTATCTTCCCGACGTCTAACAGGTTATAGTATGAGCCCAAGCTAGGCTGAGGGCTAGGTTCTAATATTTCCTCTGTCTTTTCTTCTGTATGTGAGTGTTTGGCCGCCTTTTCCTCTAGTTTCTCGGTCTCCCTTAGCATAGCTAGAGTTTCCTATAGAGATTCCTCAGCTTCCTGTAGAGCTGTCTTTGAGTCCACCAACCTAATTTTCTCTCTCCATGTGGAAGTTTTTGGGCTTCCTCGTTCGTAGGTGATGGACATCTTTGCAGGGGACTCTTCTTTTGGCTTAGGTGTTGTGTCCTCAATGACAATTGGTGCCTTTGATTGAGGTTGGGGTCTGCCTGCTTTGATTCGTGTGCTCCTCCTTGCTTTAAAGTACATGGAAGTTTTCCTTTTCCTCTTCCCTTTTTGTTTTGGAGGTGTGCTTAGAGCGGCAAGCACAGCTGCTGCCTCTCTTGCCAATGTCTCGGGTGATTTCTCCTCTTGCTGTTCTTTTTCTCTGCTTCTTGTAGAAGCCCCTGAGTCAACTATTTCTGGCTGTGTTGCTGCTATTTCAGGTTGTGTCTTTCCCTGTTGTTTGGACATGCCTACTTTGGCTATGACAACTTTTATTTGGGGTTTTTCAGCCCTCTCTGCTCTAACTTGCACTCTCTTTTCCCGTGGTGTTTGTGCTGTTGTTTGCGCCTATGTTTTAGGCTTAGCAATCTGGCCCATTACTCCTTTCTCTTTCTGTCCTTGTTGTGCTTGAATGTTCTGCGTTCCTTCATCATTGGTTTTCTCACCTTCTTCCGTGCGTTCCCCCTCCTCACTATTGGATGGGGTGATTTGTTCAGCCAAAACTCTGATATTGTCATCCCTAGACATGTTTCGGAATATTTCCCATGATATGGGGACAGTGTAGGTGTGCAGGGCATCTTCCACTAATAATTTGATGAGCCCATGATGGGCCAACTGGTCTGGAATCCCTTCATTCATATTTGTACCACATTCAATTAGCGACTGAAGAAGAAAATAGGGAATGCTCAGTTTCATTGCTGGAGGTAAATCAATTCCATGTCTTAATTCACACAGAAACCTGAAACGATAACCATAGAGGATGTTGAATCTTCCTTCACAGGTAATGTACTTCATGATTTGGAAACTGACTTCACTCCAAAGAGGAGACAAGCTGGCTCTCCTCACCCCTTTTTTTTCTTCTACAGGATGTTCCTCGGGCAGAAAGAATACTTTCTTAGCAGCTTGGCCCAATGCCCTATGTTCTTTGCTCCAAGAGAGCCCTAATGGTAGACCAGTAACTCGACTGATGAGCTCAGGGGTAAGTTCTAGGGTCGAACCCCTAAAACTGACTGTGGCTTGTGTCTTTGATTGAGGTCTCAGGGACATTAAAAATTCTTCAGCTATCTCCTCATTGTGACCCTGGATTTTGTCAAAGAATGGCATCCAATTGGCTCGTGTGAAAAGGTTCACCACCTCAGGATGCTCGTGAAATTTGTTGGAGTCTGAGGGTTCTTTTCTTATGAATCCCCCTGGCATGGTGAGAGTGCTCCCTTTTTTTATGCTTTGTTCAGAAAAGGGAATGTTGTTTATAGTTTCCCCCTAGACTCAAGGAAGAATTCCTCGGCTGTTCAATATCATTTAGCAACAATTCCCTGGTTTCAAGACTGTTGTGACTCATCTATATATTTATGAAATGGGAGAATTTTGTCTCTACAGACAAAG
Organism: Pinus taeda; assembly: GCA_000404065.3. Lineage (NCBI taxonomy): Eukaryota > Viridiplantae > Streptophyta > Pinopsida > Pinales > Pinaceae > Pinus > Pinus taeda. The sequence goes on from APFE030120757.1 coordinate 260,565, forward strand.
GACAGAGACCAAGTTTTCTTCTTAGCACACATTCAGATATGTAAATTTAAAATTTTCATCCACATGCTGGCCCTCACAGCTGCATATCTTTCCTACAGGAGAATTTTAGAAACAGGAAACGTTGAGGGGAATCTTGATGCAAAAACAACTAGGAAACTGTTGAAGCCCCGAAAATTGGGTCGACAACAAGGGGGATACTAACCTGGTCCGGACCTTGGTTGACAGCTCCTTATCCGTTTGGTATAGTGAGTCCGACTGGGGATAATGGGACCAGTTTCCCAATCTAAGGGTCTGTGTGTGTAGAGTTGGATGTTGCTGATCTAAAGTTCATATCTGAGCTACTTTAGTCTTACTCTATGCTATTGTAATCTAATGAAAACAGCACATCTAATCTATGCTAACCCGGGGTGTAATTCTTCTATTATGCGATCTAAAGAGATTTCAGATAATAGCTGGTAATAAAGATTATTCAGCAATTATAAGAATAGAAATCAGTTAAGATGAACCACTTTGCATAAAAAGTTAGGCAAAACAGTTGTGAATAGCATATCGCATAATAAGTTATTCATTAAACATAAATAAATGGCTCCACCGTACAAAAGTGCCAAATGGTAACACAAACATTCATGTAATAACATATAAACAACTAAAAATTGTATATTGCTTTAAGAATATAAACAGAAATGATCAAGAGATAAAAGTACTATTTATGACTGGTCCTACTCATAGGCTTCAAGCAACAATTATTTATCTTTCCTTGTTCTAATATCTACTAAGAGTACAGAAGTGCAACATCAGTAGCAGATATCAAATGCAAACATCAATAAATCTTGATCCTTCCATTCATCAAAACCTCCTCTGAGGGTGCAAAAGTGCATGTTCTGAAGATAAGTTTTTGACAAATTTCTGGACCCTTCTCTAAATGCATGAGAAGGGTTTAAATACTACTAACTAAATCTGATAATAAGTTATTTACAAAAAATCAGGATGCGGTTTTCAAATGACCGCCCTTTTTCTAGTCTAATTTTTTAAGCAAAAATAAGATTCCAAATTAAGCTATTTTTGTATCTGGTCTTTAAAGCTGCATGTGTTCAACATTTGTTTAAGGAGAGTCGGTTGGCTAACTTCTGCTTTTGTGCTGAGAAAACGGAATCAACGAGTGCTGGCACCACCTTTTCAGCCGTATTTGTGATACATTTCACAGTCATCCACTGACTATGCGGTTTTACCAAATATGTCCAGTAACATTCCCAATTCAATCCTTTTAGTACTTGGATTTCCTTTTTTTTTTCCCGTGCTTTCTGCTTCCAATCGTCCTCTAATTTTGATTTGTTTGGCAAATACCCCGGAATAGTTTCTACGATTAGATTTTCTCTGTGAAAATTCTCATTTATACAGTCGATGAGAATACTTATTGTTGTAGCTGTTGTTGTACTGGTAAATCCCCTCTGCGGACAGAGGCGATCCCACTAGCCCAACACGGGTCTAGCAACAATCACACACG